>BJCM01206280.1:0-27107 GCA_018326385.1 Flaveria bidentis | reverse complement strand
TTTTGACAGCTAACCTAACAATCTGCTAACTACCGATTAACAACCAAAGAATGAAATGTACACATCTAACCCCTGAACTATTAACAAGTTATTAATAGCTTTTACACTTCTAAACCACTATGACACATTGACAAAACAGACCCCTCTAACTTTGAAAACACCACATATTACAACAGATTATTATGTGAAGCGTTTGATTTTATATTTATTTGAGGTGATTAGGATGGTTGTTTTTCTCTTTAAAAAAAATCATGTGTTTGAGAGCTGTGCAATTACGTGTTCATTAATCGATTTTAGGGACCAAACGAAAAGACTCAATTTAATAATCTAGGCTGATGGGTGACGTGACTCATTTAGACTATAAACCCCATATCAATTTTCCATCAACCGATGTGAGATAAGTTTCATACCTTGTAATAATTTCAATCCATAACAATCGTACGGTTTATCATTCCCAAAATGTATACAATTTCTTAACGAACGAACACAAACAAAAATTCTTGTTCAGTTATGTGTTAATAAACTATATGGAACCGGTTAAATTTTAGAGGAATGAATAAGATCCATGCTCGTTGAGTTCAGTTCATTTACACCTCTAGTTTCGTGTATGAATCTACTAATGTATACACTAATATAATTCTCTAGTAATTTTGTTTCCGAATCTTTGAATTGCAGACGGGGAATGGATTTATAAAGGTGGCGACGAAGGAAGAAAGCGACGATCATGGATATGATCTCCGATTGCCGATCGGAAGTGATGGTGGATACAGAGGTCAAGGGTTCAAATCAAACCCTGCGACGAACGATTGGGTTCCTTCAAGTGTTGATTACTTTGATCAAGTAAGATTAATGATAATTACACAATGTTTTGTCTATAATTAGTTGTTTGAGGGTTAAAGGGTTTTACGTTTTTTGCAGGATGAATATGTGTCGTCGAAACCTAATCGTAGTGAGAACATGTAGATCGTGAGTGACGTGTTGATGTGATTTTCTTTTTTGCGTTATATGGATAAGATCAATGATCAGATGTGTATAATCAAATAAAAACGGTGGGGTATGAATGTATTGTTATTATCATCGGTGCAGCTATTTTATGTTTTGTTCCATTTTGTATTGTTTTGTATTATTGAAATTTGCGTGAGCATAGTTATCTAAATACTTATATGTGTTGTTACACCACCTTTTTTTATATACATTTTTTATATACATAGGGAGAGATAAAGACGGTGGGACGTCTCAATAACATAATAAGTGTAATTATTTGAAAACCTTATTTAAATGCGAGTCAACGCATATAGCTGAGCGTAAGAGTGAGAGGCCGGGATGCTTACATCATACACATTACGTGCATACCAATCATATTTTGTTATGTCGAATCACACTGTAAAAATTCATCACGGTATAGAACAATAGCAATAGCATTACAATATATTCAAGACATTCACGTGAAGTCAAAGCAGACATAGCTAAATATCCATCGTATGTATCGGGTGAATTAAGTGTTATGAGTTGATGTATTGCAAGTGCATATTTTTATTGACGTTAAACTTTTTTCCACCACCCATCAAACCTTTCTTTAAACCATGAAAAGTTGTTGCGTATATGTTCAACAATGCTTTAAACCGTGGAAAGTTGATCTGTATATCTATAACAATGCATAGGAATAAATCTCGAGGGAAGCGAAAACTATTTCTAAACATCTCGACTGTGTATTTTGGGCTCTCCACAAAATAAACATTCAGAAGGACGTTATTTGCCTCAACACAAACATGTTTTAAGATATTTTTTCTCGAACTTTCAGCCTTGTCGACGTGTTCAACAACAAGACTAAAAACTCCAACACGTCAGACTGTGAACTATCCGAAGATGATGAAGCGGAAACAAAATATATTTCCTAGGAGATTTTGAAAAGTTGAAAATGAGTAAATGGGGCGTGCCATCAGCGTGGGCATGCAGTGAATCGAAGGAAATGCACGATGTGAGAAACCGACGGCAGTGTTGTCTAGCGACGACATCCTCGTTGTGGGGTCACGGCATCCCCCTCCCACACACACGAATTACCTTGAGATTATTTGTTAGGAAAATCTAGATATGTCATTGTGGTTAACCACGTCAAAATACATTATAATTGATATTTTTTATAATTTCTTATAAATTTACCATACTACGTAGCATGATATATGACAATTGGTACCCCTTTGTTTTTATATTTTTGCAAGGAGTATACTACAGAAAATGTCTTTTGATTATATGTCAACTTATAGAGTTTGTATTTTACCTTTAATAGTCACATTGGACATTCTTTACACAAAAAGTTTGTGACACATTATTTTTTATACTAACTGATTATTTTTTTCGGATTTTTAAATGACAGAGTTACCGTTTTTTAGTTACCCACTCCCACATCTTTTCTTTCACTTCACTTGACAAAATATTTATAAACTTGGCACTTATCTTTCTTACTATATAATAAACCAATTTAGAACTTTTTAAGAGTTTTTAACTTTTAAACATCTCCCAAACTCTCGATCTCCATTTCCGTTCTAAAACTCCATTGTCGTTGTGGCATTGTGCTGAGGAAGTGGTTTTGGTGTGAGGTCGCGACAGTAGTGGCGTTGTTGCCGCGACTAGCGCTTGCCAAATCACTTCCCGACTCACCACAAAACATAATCTAAAGATTAAAGATTTAAATATTGATCGCGATGAAAATATTAAATGAAATACTCAAGACTTAAGCTACTTAAAAATTAACGATCTGGAACCAATGGGCTAAAAAATTAACGGCCCAGTTAGTGATGGTTCGTGGGTTCGCTGTTGGGCTATAGATCTTTTGTTGCATTGAGGCATAATTTTTTCACTTTTTTCTGTATAATATAAAAGTGATTTATCTGAAGTTTAATATTTTTAGTTATAAACATAACATTAGTTAGTTATTTCTAACTCCAAACATAAGAATAATTAGTTCATATTTTTGATGCTGTAGTTATCATTTAAAAATTCCTAATTTGGTAACTTCTTAATACTTTTGTCTATATGGTCGATGCAGATAAACATAGGAGTGATCGAGTATTATTATTCTAATGATGTGATTATTAGCATTCTGTTATTTTTTCTAATGATGTGACTATCAACGTCGTTGCAAGATAACGACTGATATATATGTAAGAGATTGTAATTTGCTTAATTTTTATTGAAATATTATATTTCGAATTGCTGTTATTAATAAGATAGACGGGATTTCTAGTTGTCTAATTTTTTAAAGTAAATTTATTAGATTTAAGTTTGTTAATTGACTAAAAAGCTAAAGGAAAGATTCAAACATAAAGTCTTTTAAAACTAAAAAGTATAATAAGTAAATTTAACCATTTATCTCATTAATCAATGGTTGAGATCAAATTATAAGAAAACATTTGTTAGAGTAATATTTTAAAAATAGTCACTTTTGTACACTTTTTGAAAATCCATCCATTTTTTTCTAAACGTTCATAATTTTTATATATGACATTATTATTTTATAAAAATTACATCATAAAAACAAGTGTTTTTTTATCTTTAAAGCGAGTACAGTTAAACCCATATCTCGTCATTATGTCTTTAGTGCAGTTCATTGTGTATTTTTTTAGTTATTGTATTTTATTGTATATTATTGTCTCTTTCTAAAATGATGAATTTTATAAAATATATTGATGGACTAACATTGTTGTGTGTTTTTAATATGTAAAACACAATAATAAATTAACACCTAATTAATTTAATACATTAAAAACAATGACAAAAGAACATAATGTCTCATTATGGTGTTATACTGACCACTATGAGGTTTGAAAAATATATTAGTGAAATAATGCCATTATGTATTTTTAATGGTAAAATACAGTGATAGATAACAACAAAAATTATATAACCTATTAATATATAATAAAAAAATAACAAATTATGTTATCTTGAACACAACAAGTTTTAAAAAATACAATGGTGGAAGTATATAATTATGTACTTCTAATTGTAAAATATAATGATAGAAAACAAGTTTATAATGTATAAAAACAATGACAAAATAACATAAAGTGATCTAAAACGTAAAACACAATGATTAATACACATAACAAATTACATGCAATATATGACACAATAAACATATAACACACAATAAGCTGATTTATTTAACACAATAACCAAAATATCATCTTATTTAAAATAATAAAAGTACACGTGTCAACCCCATAATCTTTCTTAGGACTTTTAGAATTAACATTCTTTTTATTATAACTCTACCCAAAAAGTTAAGTGGGTGTAAAAAATGATTTAAACCATGTTTTGAGGTTAAATAAAATTGGAAATGAACTTTGTAAAAGTTTACGATAAGATTGCTTTGGTTCTTAGATATCTAGGTGTTATCGAATGACATTTGTGAAGTTAACTACTATGATACTATGTAAAATTCTTCACAAACCAAGGTTTAAAGGTAACAACAACTAATCCTACGCAAGATTTGACTTTCCTAATTGATATCCATTTATATGAGGTACTCTTAAAAAAGTAAGTTTTCATCAAATTTAGACACAAATAAGTATATGTAATAATTGTATACATAATTATTGTTTCACGATTTTGTGTTACCTTTCTATGAGCTTGATAACAAACAAAGATATGTCTAAAAGAAAGCTATATAAATGTGATATTCATACTTAAAATACCAAGTTGTAAATGTCGAATGTCGATTGTTATAGTGCATATTGTAATAGTTAGTTTGTAATTAGTAAGAATAATGTATTAGTTAATTTGTAATAATCTATTAAACCGTTTTTTTTTTTGCATTATTAAAGTGCTTATTGAAATGTATATAACTTGTTATATATGATCACAAATCGACACTCTTAGTTTGTCATTAGTAAGAATAATGTATTAGTTAATTTGTAATAATCTATTAAACCGTTTCTTTTTTTGTATTATTAAAGTGCTTATTGAATGTATATAACTTGTTATATATGATCACAAATCGACACTCTTTTAAAATTTTCTTTGTTCGTCATATGGTGCGGTCTAACGCCGACCCCTGTGTTTAGTTCCCTACTATGCATAATTCGTAAACTATGCAATGCCTATCTAAAGACCTTTTAAAGTTTCTAGCAAAAGAATATGAAGAGGAAACAGTTATTCTCTTAATAAACTCGACCCATTCTTTCACTAAAAGAATTTAGGCGAATCCAACATGCACAAAAAGAGAGAGATATAAAATATAGAATAATCTCGGTTTTCGTCCCTGCATTTTGCAAATTGTCTCCATTTGAGTACCAACGTTTATTTTGTTTTTATTATTGGCCTGGGTTTTGTGAATTGTTTCTATTTTCGTCATTTTGACTAACAGTGTTAATATTTTATGTTAGATTTAAAAAAAGGACCAATATACCCCTAAGGGTTATAAAAATATCATCATCTCAGTTTTCAATTCCTTTTCCACAACATCACACACCATCACCACCACACACCACATACCACCACCACCACACACCACCGCCACCACACACCACCGCCGTCACACTCCACTACACCTCATACCACCGCACCACATACCACCGGCACTACACACCACCAACACCACACACCATCGTCGGCACGCACCACCGCCACCACACACCACTACCTACACACATCACCACCTCCGCTTGCAACTGAAACCGTTACAAAAACCTAGATGTATATGGTTTGAGTAAGAATACGATGAAGAAGATCTGGTTTGAGTCTTCAACTAAAATCGTCGCAAAAAACTAGATCCACGAGAACTGAAGAGCGGTGGTGTGTGGTGCGGTGGTGTGTGTCTCCGGAGGTGATGTGTGGTGGCGGTGGTGTGAGGCACGGTGGTGTGAGGCATGGTGGTGTGTGTCAGCTGCGGTGTGTGGTGGTGGTGGTGTGTGGTGGTGGTGGCGTGTGGTGGTGGTGGCGTGTGGTGCTGTGGAGAAAGAAGAAAGAGGGAGAGTGTGAGAGGAAGTGAAAGGTCACCTTGGTCATATTCTTTTATAGCGTTTAGGGGTATTTTGGTTTTTTTAATACCCACTTAACTGAAAATCTTAACACCGTTAGTTAAAAGGACGAAAATAGAAATGATTTGCAAAACTCAAGCCAATAGCGGAGACAAAATAAACGTTGGTGCTCAAGTGGAGACAATTTTCAAACCCAGATACGAAAACCAAGATTAAATCTAAAATATAATTTTTCTAAAATTCTTGTTACGTCAATGTATATCATAATCGTACCTTCCCCTCAATGAATATTCGGTTTAAATTGTTCATTGAACTCAAATTGTATCAGTTATCTTTGAATGTATCTAGAAAATTAAGCTCATAACCTTAGTTTAGACAACCAAATGATAAGGCCCACGTTGTGGCTTCAGGGAAACGGTTTTAATTACCCGGGAAAACCGAGGCCGGTTGGGAACACCGCACCCCCGATACTTTTCTTAGCCGACCTATTGAATATTCAATAAGATTTACCAATCAAGCACCCATGTAAAAGAAATTGAGCCAAATTTAAAGGAGAAAATAAGGAAAACTGGGACGACATCATGTAAAACAAAGAAATGTTGAGAAAATAGAAAAAGTTGATATGACGCTGATGTGTAAAACGAAAAAAAAGAAAAAAAACTTTTAAAAAATGAGACGATTATGGCTTTCATAAATAAATACTATAATCACAAGATATTTCAAATAGCAATAACATTCCACTTCTTGCAAGCAAGTGCGTTTATTTCCATTAGTTGTTCTATCCTTCAAGATAAACTCATAATATAGTATGTATTTCACATGTCCTCAACCTTTTTTTTTCTTCTTGTCGCATGTTGCTTTTGTAATATTTATCTGTTAGTTCTTGTTGTATTAATTTTCATTACCCTAGCTAGTTATATTTATTTATGTATACTGCACAATCCCCACTCTATGCGTTTCTTTTCCTGTTAGATATCTTCTCTCACTTTGATATCATTTTTTTTTATTTTGTAAATACAGAATAATGTCATTTTAGTCTGAACAGGGAAAGATTCTTCGGTGTATAATGTTATTAGTCAACATGGTTTTTGTCAGCTTAATAATTAAGAACTTATTTAAAAACACATAATCAAATAACTATTTGTTAATCTTATATACGTTTATTGTTATAAACTCTCATGTACCAAATCATAATTACTAGGTTATCTAAATTTTATTATTATCTCCTTAAAAACGAAATAGCTAAATCTGGAATTACTTTTGTAAAATAGATTAAGAGAATTCATAGTCACAAACTCACAATAATTAAATGGATATTGGCGTATGCGTTACTTTTAGAAAGAGTCAGTGAATGAGAATGAGAAAGAAGGGGAGAGACAATTATGGATGTTGTATTGTTATGTAGTAAAGATGTTAATTGTTAAGTGATTGAGGGTTTTATTCTTATGATTAACATTAATGTGGATTTAAAAGTATGCTTAGAAAGTTTGAGTTTGTCATTTAAAAATAGATTTAAGATCACACTAATCCATTTTATATTACTTTAAAGGATATCATGTCAAAATCATTTTATACCATACACACATATAAGCATGAAGTTGGCTATCAAGTTTTGTCAGCTAGAAATATCTTGCGTTTGATGTTAATGTCTTTTTATTATTTCGTCTTTTTTATTATTTCGTCTTTTTTATTATTTCTATTTTAAATAGCTTTCTTAGAACTTGGGTTTTATTAGATTATATATATACGCCACCTCTTCACTAACTTTTCATGTGAATCGTACGGGCATTCTAGATGCGACACGTGTATAATATGACCAAAGCATATGCTTCCGTTAAATAAAAAGGCCAAAAAACCTACATCTTATACTTTGTTTTAAAAAATATTGATCGTTAAAGAGTCAACGAGAACTGTCAATTGAAGAATCTGACTAAAACAAAGGAAATTAATTGAATTTTGCAATGAAGCGATGTAGAACTTCTACGACTCTTGTTAAACTTGAGATGAAGATGACGAGCATCGATGACTTGATGTGAACCATGGAATGTTGTCAATTGATGAATGAAGTTGACGTGGATGTTAATTAGATTTTGGATGTGAGGTGTGAGCAGTTCTATGCATATATGGGGTTTAATTCTTTTTATCGTAAATTTTTTTGGGATAGTAGATGGGATTAGGAAATCCAATGTAGAAGTAAGAGCATTTATAATAGTCTCCATATCATCCTATCTCTATTATTTAAAAACTTTCTATCAGGATTTTTATCTCTATCTCCATCTTTAAAATTTATAGTTAATGAATAGTGATTCTGTATATAAAGAGAAAATTTTGATGAGAATTTTTTTATCACTACTCATCAATCTTTATTATTTTTATTCGTGTCTAGAAGAGAAAAAAATATATAAAATAAAGGCTTTTGGGTGAAATAGAAATATAGAGAATGAAATGTGAGAGGTTAAACAAGTTTAGAGATAAAATTTAAAGAAATATGAAATCTTTCTACTTTAATAAAAAAGTAACTAAGAAAAACACGTGTCAGCATCATATAATTTAATTCTTTTTAAGTCATATTACTCATGACCAAATTTTTTTATTTTCTCTTCCCTATTAAATAATTACATTAATTATTAATAATATTATTTTAATTCTTTTTAGATTAATATAGTTGTTTAAAAAATTTAGAAAAAGATCTTTCTATTCTATTACTATTATTTCTAAAAATTAAATTTATATAAAACATAACTTTTTAAAAAATATGAAATATATTAAAATTGATTATTTAAAAGTAAACTTTTATAAACATGAAATTAGGAGTAATAATAAGAAAGTTTTAAAAAAACATTTTAACTATATCTTATATTAAAATATTATTTTCTAACTAATAAATTTTTATTATATTTAATATTTTTTTTATTTAACCCGTATAGTGCACGTATTTACTAAAGCTAGTTTAATTAATATATAGAGATGAAGATGAAAATGTTATTGTGAATGCTCTAAAATTTAAAGAATTTTATGATTTCTCTTATTTATTGATAGGGATAAGTTTGAGGTACCTAATGTGAGTGTTATTATTTAACTTTTCACATGAATTTTGGTATAAGTTGATAGAGAGTTCAAGTGGCTGTTTGACAATTTCTGAATAATTAAATGTTGAATCAATAAGATATCTGAACCATTAAATGTTGAACCATTAAGAGGTCTGAATCATTAAGAGCTAGTATATCGCTTAACTATTCAAAGACAAATATTTGACCAATTCAGATAAGAGGTCTTAACCATTTAGCATTAGACCTCTTAACCATTCAGCATTAGTATAATGTTTAACCATTCAGAGGCAAATGTCTGAACCATTCAGACATTTGCCCGCAAAACAAACAGTTTGAACCATTAAGTGTTGAACCATTCAGACATCTGAAATATTAATAATCTAATTTAGATGCTATCATACAACCCTTAAATGAAAATAAACATAATGTAACATTTCCCATGTAATTTGGGTATGAGAAAAAGGACGGAGAATCTATTGTAAATGATTGTAATAAAAAATTATAACTTATAATAAAAGAATGTTTTATTAAAACAAGTGTTATCATTCTAGCATATCAAATGACACGTGTCTTCATTTTAGAATATCAAAAAAATCATTTTCTCGCATCTATCTCGTAATAAATATATAAAAACAATTAATCTGACTTTTCTTTTTTACTAAAATATGTTAAAACATATATATTTATATTTTTTTCTTGTCTCTCATATTAAATTAAAATTATTATAAATAAGTAAACTACACTATTAAACATCTAAAATATAAATGTAGTTATTTTAATAAATTATTAATACATCTCTATAATAATAAATAAAAATAAAATTGCACACATGTCACCATTCTAGGTTATTTAATAGTTGATTTTTCCGTCTCTATCTCCTCTTAAATAATAATTCATATAAGAAAGAAATATTTTAACTTTAAATGTCAAATAAATATTTTCTTTAATTTATAACTATCCATAATTAAAATTTCAAATATGTTAACTTCAAATTTTCAAATATATATAATATATGTGTTTGTTCAATACATATAATGCATACTGTTTAAGACATAACTTCGTATATTATTAAAGATATAACAGTAAATTTATTTAACATGTGTATTACACGAGATTTTAACATAGTATTAAATATAGAGTAATAATTTCTAATTCATTATATGTTATAACTTTTAAATATTCATTATATGTTTATTTAATCAATGGATAAAAACATCTAAAAAATAAAATACTCATAAAACTTATAATTTTAATATGTTTTATTTAATCCACCCATGTAATGTATGAAGTTTAACTTAGTATTAAATAAGTGAAAAAACAATTAAAAAAAAGAAATTTAAAAAAGCAACCATTTGAGTGGTAGTCATTAGTTGTGTAATCGTTACAAAGTCACTATCTCTTGTTATTTTACTTATTTTGTAATATTTATCTAGACTAGTTTTTATTGTGTTGATTTATATATCAATATCTTAATTAAATTCAATTTTTGTGGGCACTATTCTATATTGCACAATTCCCACCGTATATACCCTGTTCTCGTACACCGTTATGTCGTCATATGTGCAACATATGACATGTCTAGTGTTAATTTAAGTTGTACCTCCGATGTGTACCATGATGGTTATTAAGAAACTCAATAAATTGGCTCATATGTTTGGTTGTTGTTACTTTCGCTTTCATATTACTTTTTCATTCATAATTACAAATAAAATTCCATGTATTACATGCGATTACAATTATCTACGTTCAAGGGTTTAAACAATGAAAATTAATGTTATTTTAGTATGAAAAGGGCAGATTCTTTGGTGAGTAGTTGGATCAAGATAATTAGTGTTCTAAGTCAACAAGTTTCCTTTTTAAACTATAGTATTTGTAGTTACATTTAAAAATATACGAAGAGTGGGCATTGGAACAACTTGTAAGTTGTTGTCTATGGTTTTTTAGTCAAAGGTTTAAGTCTTGATAAATATTCTCATAGACAAAATACAGGGTAATATTATGTATATTAGATCATGAATTATACGACCTCTGTGCAAAATGAACGTTAAGTCAAGCATAGGTACGTTTAATTGTTTTTGTACAACAAATAAAACAAAATTATGTCAAGGAATCATTTTTAATTAATTATATATAACCATTCTTCCCGTCGCGCGTTGTCGCATCCCAAACTGCATCATGATAACCATCGATTGTTATATAGCCTTCAATCTCTCGCTCGAATGTCACCAATTCCTTATCGACTCGCAATCTCCCTTGGTTTTCTCTGTCGATTTAGGGGCGACGGCACAACCTGTTGTGAAACATCACTACTGTATTGGCTGCATTTGTAAGTGTTCATCAACCAAATAGCTTTGATTTGTTTGGCTTCTGGAGTCCTAAATAAGGATAATTCGGGAAATCAGTGAAGAATAAATTGAAAATCAAGACTTTGCTATTAAATTAATTAATGTGATGAATATTTAATTAGGTTCCTTTAAAGTATTTGGTTTATTGAATTGCTGATTTCAGACCGTTTCTTTTATATAATGGATCTGGTTTTCGCTTTATTGTACGCGACATGAAAAATATAGGTCAAAATTGACCCCAGTAGTTTCCGAACTAATAAGTGAAGTGACTTGAATATATATCGTTGAATTACAACGTTTAACATTTGACCCAACTTATTTCCAAACAAAATTAATGTCGAAACATAGAATTACAATCGCTCTAACCGTTTCCGAACTAAATTTACGTCGAAACATATAGTAAATGAAAGCGTATTATATTGGCCCGACGTGTTTCCAAACAAAACCAATGTTGAAACGTAGATCAACTCAAAGCGTCCATAAAAATAAGCACAAAATGTTTTATAATTTACCCAACTTAATTCTGAAATAAAATTGACGTCAAAACGTAAACGTATGTGGAAATGTAGATAGTTTTAAAATGCATAAAATTAAACCGAAAACATTTTATATTTGGCCAACATCGTTTCTGATTACCTCTAAATGTAGACGTACTCAAATTTATTGTGCAAGGATAAACCCAGTACTTTAGATAAAAAAATATCAAAGGCTAAAAGTGTAAATATTGAAAGTGTGAAGGGGAGAAAGGTTGTTGGAAAATCCTACCGACCTTTTTTTTAAGTAATAATAATGAAAACATGGGTGATATTTGTCTTTCATAGTTCTTGATTGTATATATAAAATTAAAAGAATTATACATTTTCATATGTAAGTGTATTTAAAGCATTCACATTAGTTTTTCTATTCTCATCCTCATATTTTCACTTACAACATTAATTTTTTACTCTCTTTTTCAATTAAATAATATTTTTGATATCTTTATTGTTATTTTTTCTCTCCATTCTCCAATCACAACCATTTTTGTAAATATATTAAAAGAATTTATATGGATTGTATCGTGTTTCTTCAAATAATGGTTCAATTCTCATAAAATTTATTTCTACTCTACTCACAACCACTTACAATCATCCATCATAATATAGGGCACACAATTAAATCAAAATAAAAAACCTACTTTGTTTTCCCATATTTGAATTTGAGAAAAACACGGTACAATCCTCATAATTTTATATCTCATTCATTCAACCACTTATAATCATTCCCTATAATATAGGACACACATTCATATAAAAATAGAGAACAAGTTGTAAATGCTCTAAGCCGTTTCAACTATAATTAGGTAGCAAATATCAAAATTAATAATTAAAAGCCCGGATGACCATCGTAACCCTGATGATCCAATTTTAATCGCTAGGAAAGTTAGTTTATGGGTAAACATACGTTGATGAAACTTGTTTGTTTAATACTAAGATTCTATAGGAAAATGAAACTATTGTAAGAAATAGGTTCACTTTTATATTAAATATATTAATTCTAACAATACTCTCGTTAGCCAGGTGAAATATTTTAGTACAATACCATTTACAAATACGACTAAAAAAATAAATACAAGCAATATTTATCTACCAAACTTGATTCGAACATTCGTCTTTAGTATATACTCCAACGAGTCTTCATAAAGTATTCTTGACACGAGTCTTCATCACGTTAGAATCTTCAAAATACCCATTGACTACAACAATTAACAAACAAAAGATTGACGGTTGTGGCTGAGAATCATGTTAGACACGGGTCCCTTAAAATAGATTTTGCGTCTCTACTCAAGACAACACGTCTGTTTCCCAGGGTACACCAGCCAAAGCAGTATGTACTGCCGGAGATTGCCTCGGCCCAAGAGATCACCGGGTAAAGTATATGTGTTATGAAGTTATATGGAACAAGATTAAAGTTGATGGTGTATGAAGAACAATTTAGAGAGTACTCCTCTCTAAATTTCTATAAAACTTTTTAACACATAAAAATTTAAATTTCTTCTTCTCTCTTTTCATGAGTTTGTTTATATACTCATGCTAATAAGTTCATATTAATGTGAGTTTTATGATTCACAATCAAAACTCCCATTTGATTTATAAAATATTTTATGAGACCAAATTAAAACTTTTATTTTATTTATGACATGTTTAATATCAATTTTAATAAAAATTATGATTCATAATAAACATTCATAATATTTATTAAAAGACTTGGTCAAAACATAAAACATCCATGTTAATCAATACATTGTTTAATTAGCATTATGCAAGAAATTACAAAACTTTCTTACAATAATCACCCAAGTTTTACTTTATTTGTTTCGACCACTCAACTTCGAGCATCGATATCTAATTCATCTTAGCTTCAGTTTGGACACGGTTAGTTTGTTACAAAACGAGAACTTAAACCAATAAATAAATAACTATTTATATAAAAACATATAAATATAATTATTTTGTGTCCAAAATTCCAACAATCCCCCACATGAATGGAGATTGATCAAAACACATAAAATTCTCAATGAAAACTCGACAGTTGAGTTTTGCAGTATAGGTAGTTGTTCCCATTGAACCTTCCTTTGTGAAGCATATTTAGCCTACTGGTGGTGTGTAGACGTGATGTCTTTGAACATGCCCTGTTTGGTGTAGACGGCAATATACATTCACTCAAGACTCTCCCTAGTCGGGCACATCCCCTCATTGTTGTGTCCGTTATGGTCATGGATCACTATCCAGGTTCTGCGAGAGCTCTAGGATTTGCGCCTCCCCACAAATCCATTTGAAGCGACCCCACTTCTCACCAACATAGGTGATTCCATGAATTATTAAAAGCATTATGGTTATATTGATTCCCACGATCATTTAACCTAAATATGCTTAACCTTTCTATGGTCACTGGTTCGGGGTACTCCCCCAGAGTGAATGGACTAGGAAGTTCGTCACTCCCTTTTTCGTTTTAATGTACTCCCCTGTAGTGACTCCGTTGGTCATATGATTAAGTTGTCCTATTGAACCTAGATCTTGGGATCTCCAGTTAACTAGGTTAGGTTTCCCTCATATTCCTTTTTTTTCTACGGGCTTTATTCCAATTCCTCTCTATCTCATCTCGTTTCAACCCACTGGTTGTTTGGATCCAAAATTATTATCTATCACTTTGTCAAGTCGATATAGATAACTTCAATCGAGATAAGTTTTCATGATGTGTTCTTAACTCGTAAGTTAATAATGTCTTTTGTGAAACTTCTAAGTATATTTGAAGAATAAAATTCTTATTTAAAGATGAACACATCTCCTTTATGTCTTTGGTAGTAGACATATATCAAGATTTTAAATCTAACCAATTAGAATATAAGTCTATCATAGACTTCTTATGACCTTTGTGTACTACACTAGATCATGTGTTTGCAATATCTTTGGATTGTCAAAATCCATATTGCTAACATTTTATTTTCAAATGCAAGAAACCCCCCGCATTTTAAGTGTTATTAAATAACATCCATATAAGGTAATGAAAAGTTCTCCCTTTCTAAGTAGGTTTGAGAAACTTCTCACAAAACTATTTCTACATACCCTAAAGGATTGTTTCTAAAATGACATCTCCCCTATATTTCTTGCAATTTGATTTCAAAGTGAGGTTTTCTACCTAGAAAATTGAGTCTTCTTCATTAGGCTTTGTATAATAGATAACATTATCTAGTTAGTTAAGTTTTTCATAGGTTATATCAACCTCCTTGAACCGAATGATATCTTCTTTCAATTTTGTCTATACATAATTGACCTCTTTAGAGCATCATAATTGATAAGTACTAGGCTAGCATGCTTTAGACTACAGTACTTTAGCATGTGAACAGAAGATGCATCATTCTAATCCTTCACAACTTTAAAGAATAACATGCTATCCCTTGTCCATATCCATATCTTATTATACACAAATCATGAGACTTATTCGTCATCATTCGGTTTAGAAACATAACTGTCACACCCCAACCTTGACGGCGGAATCATCGAAATGTGAGGGTTAAGATTGTTCACAGCCACATAACGCTAAATTTAAATGTAAATATTAAAATTACAAGTTTCAAATGAAGTACAAACATATGTCTCAAACATGAAATAGTTCCAGACAAAACAAAGCATAACATAAACATTTTATTCATTTAACTAGGTCCAAATCCTAGTTTATTGCAAGCTTTGAATAATGACTTCAAACTTGGGCATTTCCTGAAATATGTTGAAAATAAAGGGTCAACTATAAAGTTTGTGAGTTTCCAAGGGTTTTACATACATAATATAACAAAGAGTACAAGTAGCAATTCATGTCATAGGTTATGAGTTAGCAAGTTTATAGTTACAACCAAACCTCAACTTGATTACAAGTTTATAAGATTGGCTAAATGTACTTGGTTCCCATGATGAACAAGTCATACGTCATCAGGAGCCGGCAATACATCGGTTTTAACACCAAATAGGTTTGTCAGGCCCAAAGATTTAAGACGTCACCAGGCTAGCTATAGTTAATGATTGTAAACAAAATATGTATCTCATATAAGACTTACAATAACACAAATAACCAGGACAAATAAAAGTATGAATTGCAAGTGTTTTACAAATTTAAACATTTACAAATTTATGTTGATAAGGTAACATGTTTCACCCCAAAATAGTGTGAAATAATATAAAAAGAGGCAAGGAAACTCACATATCAAATAAGTAGGTAATGAAGATTAATAAGAATAATATACGTCGTTCCAAGATGAATCGTCACAAGGAACCTAAATATATATATATATTCACAAGGTTACAGTTTAAAAATAAGTTTAACGAATTATCGTGGACTAGGGTTTATTTTGATGTTTGGGCTTTGTCAATTATCTTTAACAAATGGAAATCATTTATATTTTCTTGGGAACAATATATTTATATTTTATATAAAGATATAAAATAGAATAACATTTATAATAATTTTTGTAATATTTATAAAGTTTAAATAAAGTTTTGTAACTAAGCAAAATGAACACGATTTAATCAATAATTTTAAAAAACAATGTTTAAAATAATAGTTTGTATAAACTAGTATTTAAAGTCTAAATTTTATAAAAATACATACTAACTATATCATTAACTTTGGAGCATTAAAATAAATACAGAAAAATAATTAAATGGTTTAAAATACACAAAGTTTATAAAATGATTTTTTTAATTTTTTTAAAAGTTTTATATATCCTAAAACACTTGAAAACCATTAAAATCATTAAATAAAAAAAATTGATTGAGGGTCCCCAGGTTTGAACCCGGGACCTCAAACCCACAATGCCCACACACTTACCAGCACACCAAAGGCATTAACTGCGTTTGGTAACCGTTTTTAAATGATAAAACAAAACCAATAAGATTTCCCCCAATCCTATGAACCCTAGTTTGCTCTTGATTCCATTCAAACACCAAATCGAATACGTTTACAAAAATTGAAATGGGGCTTTGATTCCCCATGTAATTTCGAGTATATAGGTATGTTCAATTATCCGGTATTGGTTTGATTTCGATGTCACCACCTAAAGAATAGTCACGATCGTAACCTTGTTCTGTTCGCGATGCAATGGTTGATGATATTCAAATTCGTGATACAGGAAGCTTCCAAGGACCTTGATGATTGAAAGCCCTCTGCCAATTGTAGTTAAGAGAGCTTGGAATATGGCCTTCGAATAGGTTGCAGGTCGCGACAAAGGTGTTGATCGAATGCAACGTTTGTGTGTGTTTTAGGTAAAATTATGTTGATTACAAGTTTAAGAATAGATAGATGATTAATTAGATTGAGTTAATTGAGTTATGACTAAGGTTTAATGTTCGAACGGCCATGGGATTTAAGGCTTCGGTTTTGCTCTCGTTTAAGCTTTGTAACTGACGTTTAACTTAATTACAACGAATCATAAGGTTCGAATCCTCTTCTTGAACGGTTAGAAACCATTATTCTGGCCAGAATTCGAAGATTTCTATGGTTTTGGCCTCACCGGAGCTCGGCCGGAGCTCGGTGTCTTTATGGCCGGATCACGGGGTAAAGGGAAGGGGGGTAGTTTGGGTTTTTGAAATTACACAACTGGTCCCTGAAGTTTATAAATGTTGGTATTTTATGTAAAAACTTTAAATTCAAGTTTCATAAATTACCTAAATACCCCCTGAACTTAACTTAAGTTTAAAGCTTAAATAACTTATTAATTTTAAGATGTTCTAATTATTATTATTATTATTATTATTATTATTAATATTATAGTTACTATTACTTAAGTTGTATTATTGTTATTTTTATTATAATCTATTTTGTTAATAATAATAATAATATTATTAACAGTATTATCATTAGTATTTATGACATAATTATTAGTGTTATTGTAATTTAATAGTTACATTATTAAGATTTTATACTAAAAATTAAATTACAAACTAACAGGTAAGCATAACAACCCATAAATTCCATAAAAGGCATAAATAGTCCTTACAAAGTTAACTTTTAATTTAACGAAAATATGAAATGTTACAATAACTCGTTTTACTTTAAACCTCTTATCCACAAGCAAGTTACCAGTCATAACGCTGGACCCAGTAGTCGCCTCAACACCAACTCAGCAGCAGCCAGTTGGTAGTAACTAGCGGAACTCGATATTACCACAATAGGTTGGTAGCAACTCAAAGGCAAGCTCAGTACCAATCTAGCGTACACACACTTCAGTAGTTGGCATTGAGTTAAGACCAAGATCTCAGTAGCATCTTTCAAAACTACTCAACCGACTTTCAAGCACAACAGTGCGAGTGTACGAAATGCAGAGGACACTATTTTCCCTTTGACTTATAAAGACTTAGTAATAAGTCTTGATTCAATTCACTTTGGTGAACACATTTATCATCAACAATATAAATGAAACTCTTCTACAATCAATATTACATTAAGATAGAGTCAAACACATTGACACTAAATAATATACAATTCATAAATTTTGCCTAGAGTTATTGGCATGCATGTATTGTTGTTCCTTTTAAGCTATGTATAACTAGGATACTTTCCCAAACGAAAAAAAAATCATCCATATAACTTTAACAACATTAAGATGGTAGACGCATCAACATTTAAATCTTTCAAAATGAATTTAACAAAATTCATTAAAGATAACATATATTGCTTTCATATGTAGATTTATCCACACTTGTGAATTTTTATGATAATTTCAAATGAAGTTTATCGGTATATCTCATACTTGTGTATTTCATCTCAATACACTTATCATATTTTTGATGTCATGATACACTTATCATATTTTCAATCTCATGATATTGTATGACATTTGATGTCTCTTCGACACTTAAAACAATTCAACAACTCTCAAGTTGTTTTCTATGCAAATCTCTTATTGCACTATCCGTTTAAAGTTATATATTTATGTTTAAATTATTTCCCTAAAAATCATTTCAAAAGTTACAATAGAGATTAATTTATTTCGTTGTAAATATTGCATGTGTTATCTTAAGATATTGAACACAAATAATAATACAACTGAAAATGAAACATAAAGTGTAAAACACTTTTTAATAATAATTTAAACTGATAAAAGTTACATCTAGACATCAAATCTTAAAGTGTTATTATCTATAACACTTTCATCATTAGCAATGATATCAATTTTATGACATGTCTTGAGTTACTCCTTCAATATACTTCATGCAATCATACGATCAAATTTTTTATCTTATCTTGAAACTCTAATTTAAAGATTTTATGGTGTGTCTTGAGGTACTCCCTCAATATACTTCATGCACTCATACGATCAAGTTTCTCATCTTATCTTGAAACTCTAATTTAAATAGTCCAAACCGAGAAAAAAAATAATGTTATGCATACACTATCTTATTCATAAGTAGTTGTATTTGAATAATTATTTTTATTCACAACAACTTCAAGTTTTTTTTTTCTGAATAATCTCATCGAGACTATTATGTGATTCGAGACGTGCTACTTCTCCCATGAGTAGTTAACCATTTTAGATTGCAAAACACATGTTTTATTCGTTCAAAACATTTCCTAGCTTTGCAATTTTTTAAAATATATCATTTTTATTTTATCTCTTGATCACAATAGTCAAAACCATAAACTACAAAAATGGTTTTATAATGTAAATTAATATCTAACATGCTCGTTAGAAGACAAACAATTACAAATCATTTTTTTTAATTATTTAACATTTTTCGATTTATAGAATAAATCGTTTTAACACATTCATTACAGAATGAACATTTTAAAACACATTTTGGTTTATAAACATAAACCGTTCCTAACAAATGATTACAACAGTTATTTTAAATATTATGGTTCTTATTACATAAACCGTTTTCTAACACGCTCGTTAGAAAATAAATGATCACAGATATCATTTTAAGCTTATTGGTTAGAAATAACCACTTCTAACCTGTACGTTAGAAGTAAACGAATACAAAGATCATTTTAAAATCTTTCCGATTTATATAATAGTTCTAACTTACTCGTTAGAAATAAACGATTACATACATTGTTTTTTATATATAAAATATAATCCGGTTCTAACACGCTTGTTAGAAATAAACAACTAAAAAACATTGTTTTAAGCTTATCAGTTTATATACAATAAACCCGCTTCTAACACGCTCGTTAGAACTAAACGATTACAAAATCGTTTATAAGTTTCTCGTCTCATATAAGAAAGACTATTTCTCTTTTTATTATTGCAAAACACTAGTTTTAATTTCTTTATAAAACAACCTGCTTCTAACATGCTCCTTAGAACTAAACGATTACAAAATCATTTATAAGCTTCTCGTCTCATATAAGAAAGACTATTTCTTTTTTTGTTGTTGCAAAACACTAGTTTTAATTTCTTTTTAAAACAAAAATTGGTTTTGCTTTAATTATTGTAATCATAAATAGTTTTGAAACTATAAACCCATGATCTTTTAATGGGTTTTAGTAATTAAATCATCTCTAACACACACGTTAGATTGTTAAACATTTATAAAAATATTTTAACATATGATAAAATCAAGGTATTTGTTTGGTAACTCTTTATTTTGGATTTTAGATTGTACTCCAATCTTTAATAAAATCCAAACATGATATTGTACTATGTTATTTCCCAAAATATTGTTTGATTTTCAACAAAAATCTCAACTAATATTTTCTTTAACGTTTCGTGAACCCAAAAAAAATAGTAATAGGTTTTTAAAATCCAATCACGAAATCTGTTTTAAGATTGTGGGAAATAGGTTCACTTTTATATTAAAAATATTAATTCTAACGATACTATCGTTAGCCATGTGAAATATTTTAGTACAATACCATTTACAAATATGACTAAAAATAAATAAATACAAGCAATATTTATGTACCAAACTTGATTCGAATATTCGTCTTTAATATATACTCCAACGAGTCTTCATAAAGTATTCTTGACATGAGTCTTCATCACGTTCGAATCTTCAAGTATACCTATTGACTACAACAAATAACAAACAAAAGATTGAAGGTTGTGACTGAGGATCGTGTTAGACACGGGTCCCTTAAAACAGATTTTGCGTCTCTACTCAAGACAACGCGTCTGTTTCCCAGGGTACAACAACCAAAGCAGTATGTACTGTCGGAGATTGCCTCGGCCCAAGAGATCACCGAGTAAAGTATATGTGTTATGAAGTTATATGGAACAAGATTAAAGTTGATGGTGTAGGAAGAACAATTTAGAGATCTAAATTTTTATAAAACTTGTTGACACATAAAATTTTAAATTTCTTCTTCTCTCTTTTCATGAGTTTGTTTATATACTCATGCTAATAAGTTCATATTAATGTGAGTTTTATGATTCACAATCAAAACTCCCATTTGATTTATGAAATTTTTTATGAGACCAAATTAAAACTTTAATTTTATTTATGACATGTTTAATATCAATTTTAATAAAAATTATGATTCATAATAAACATTCATAATATTTATTAAAAAACTTGGTCAAAACATAAAACATCCATGTTAATCAATACATGATTTTATTAGCATTATGCAAGAAATTACAAAACTTCCTTACAATACAATCACCCAAGTTTTACTTTATTTGTTTCGACCACTCATCTTCGAGCATCGTTATTTAATTCATCTTAGCTTCAGTTTGGACACGATTAGTTCGTTACAAAACGAGAACGTAAACCAATAAATAAATAACAATTTATATAAAAACATATAAATATAATTATTTTGTGTCCAAAATTCCAACAAGCATCATATAAATACTTATCATGAAAACATAGTGAGTTCATAGATGGATGTCAACAACAATTGAAATAGACACAATATTGGAAATATTTTCAATTTATGAGGTTGCATGTGGAATTTAAGTAAAATAAAATTGAGTTGTACTAATCTACCTTCAACTAAATGAACTATATTATCTTGTTTTTTTCTTTATAAAACATACTTTTACTTTTAGTATCATTTTATTTTTACTTTCGTTATACAAGGTCCAACCCTCCATCCAATCATATCATCATTTTACTTTACTCTTTTAACGTTAATGCTTGTTTGGCACTTCTGAATCGATAAAAGATATGATATATTTGGTTCCCTCAACAAATGCCTTTTAATTGTTCATAAAACATTTTAGTGGATAAATTTAAAAATGATCTCTCTTAAAGCATTCACACTATCTTTTTCATCTCTATCATTGTATTTACACTAAAAGAAGTACTACTTTTTTTACTATATTTTTTAATTAAATAATATTTTTGATTTTTTATCATTATTTTTTCTCTCTCATCCACTCTTACTCAAAATATAAGACACACAATCACATCAAAAATAAAAAAACATACCGTGAATGCTCTATTTTCAATCAAAAATTTTAGTAACTCAACACTATCATTATCAAATAACCCTTAAATTATTAATCATATTGTTTCTCTATTTTTACTCTAAGTACCTCTAAAAATCTACCAATTATTATAATAATAATATATTTATAATCAACGTGACTATTATATTATTTATTATGGTGTGATTGTGTTTGTGTCGTAACCGTTTAAGAGCATGACCCGCTTAACGCCAACACGTGACGGGACCTTACGGGCACACTCTCGCTCGCGGACCACACATGCGCTAACCGACACTCGTTAAGACGCTAAGCACAGTAACTGATGAGCTACTTTTTCAATGTATTTCTATTTTCTATTTTCATGGCCACCAATCCTATCATTACATCTACCTTTTGTTTTTATCTCTAACGGAGTCCCAATCAGATTTTCTCAAATTTAATATTCGCCTACTTTAAACAAGAGTTTGAAATGACTTGAATTTTTTTGTTGGCCGTTAAAAAAAAAGAAAATGACTTAGATTAATTGTTTATTGGAAAATTTAATTTTAATATGATTCTAATATAGAGAAACTCATCCGGATAAATCGACACTCCTTTATATGTCGTGTATGGGTCCATTCGTATGGAGTCGAATACATTGAAAATGAGGAAAATTAAAAGGGGTGGGGGTATTAGAGAGCTATACGACACATATAGGTTTATACGACACGTATAACAAAATTCGACACTGACTACGAGAAAAAATTTAGTGGGCTGTCAAATGAGTTATACGCCCCGTATAAAGCTATACGAGTATACGATCCCCTATACGACGCGTATGGAGCTATACGACCCATTTTAACAATTTGGGGTGTCTCAATAGTCACGTCCATTTTTATAACTCAATATATTAATTATTGGCTAGTATTATCATAATTGATAATTTGGTCAGTATTAATTTTAACTTTCAATTTTGTTACTAATAATAGTCTTAGTGTAACTATTCATCAACTTCGTTAGTTTTTTATGATGTATCATGTGATGTGGGTAGTTCAATTTTTATAAAAAAATATTTTATGAAGTTAATAAACTTGATGTTTTCGTCATTGATTGACTACTTTGGAGACAAAGAGGCGCATATATAAAGTGATATATGTATATATTTTATTTTAATTATGTAATACGTTAAGTAACATACCACGTCATGAGCAACGTCACGTGCTGCATCATAAATAACTAACACAATTAACAAATAGTAAGGTTGGACTGTTATTGGTAACACAGTTAAAATCCAATAGTTTTTTTTAGAATTATCATGGTAGATATTTGTTATTGAAGGGCCCCAATATCTAGACACCCATTGATTATAAATCAACACCGAATTTTTATATGGGTCGTATAGCACCATACACGTCGTATAAATAGGTCGTATAAGCTTTATATGGGGCGTATAACTCATCTGACAACCTATGTCGAAATTTGCTATACGTATCGTAAAACCCTATATGTGTCACGTATGGAGTTGTGTAGTACTATATGAGACTATAGCTTTATGACAGCCCTCTTAAATTTTTCTCATTTTAAGTGTCGTCAATCATATATGTCATGTATGATACAATACAAGTCATGAGAGTGTTGATTTATAATGGCTACTTTAAACAAGAGTTTGAAATGACTTAAGATTAATTGTTTTTTTAGAATTGTTATGGCAGATATTTTTCAAAATAGTCTTAAGCTGTAGTTTGAAAATACACATTTGTCATATTTGTCAGACATCGTTGGGGAATAATAAGTCTACTATTAATCATTTGAAAGAAGAGATGAAGTTTATTTTATGAAAAATTACTAAAATGATCGATTGACCAACTCAATTTACAAAATTAACCATTGACCATTCAAATAACGAAAATAGAATTTTGACTTTGACCTTCATCACGGGCGAGGGAAAGTCATGAATCCTTGGCCACGTGGATTAAACTCCCTCGCCCATGTGTCCGTATCCCGCCCACGTGTATATTGTGTATTTAAAAAAATAAAAATAAAAAGTGAGGGGTCTGCTACTAGAGGCGAGGGATTTGACCAATCCCTCGCCCACATCAGCGAGGTTTCCGAAAACCTAGGCGAGGGGTGTGAAAACCGAGGCGGGGGATTTAAACAAAAAAAGATTAAAAGTGAAAATATCTGTTCTTTTAACAATTTGTTTAGTTTTAAAAGGAAACATTTATTATAAAAAGTGAAACAAAATAAGTCAGTTTTGAATTTTTTAAAATTCGTTAATAAAAAGCCATGTTTATTTATTTATAAAACTAAAGAACCAATTCATAAAAAGATTGAATGACTTATTTTATTAATTGATTGATTATGTATTAATTTCATCCATAAAATGCTTAAATTATACGAAAAAATACTTGTTATTTAAAAAATTAAACAATCAATTCATACAAAATTTGACTGACTTCTTTTATTAATTGATTGATTTTGTATTCATTTCTTAACGTACCAAGTTTTTTAAGATATTTATGTATTTATAATACATAACTATTTCAATAATAAAATTATAAAAAATTCTCTATAAATCTCGCTAATCTAAAGTTCTTCTTATTATGAATAAGTAAAATTTTTAATATTATGAAATTTATATTGTTATATATAAAAAGACCTACCGATTTTTTGGTTAAACACATTTATTTATTTTTAATTATGGATGAGGGGTGGCAATTTTGGTAATTTTTTTAAACACATTTAATTATTTTTAATAATAATTAATTAATATTTTCCATATCGCGTAGTTATACTAATTATAATTAACTTATATTTTTCATATCTTGAAATTATATCTATTAAAATTAAATTATATTCCTCATTTCGTGTAGTTATACTTATTATAATTAATCAATGTTTTACATATCTCGAAAATAAGTTTTGTTACAGGTGTTACTGAGATCAAGATTATTGCAAGTGAATTTTAGGAATAGGGTTGAGAAGAATGTAAGATTTGTTAGGGGTAAACATGGTATTATATAGGGTAAAATTAAATTAAATTAAACTTTTAAGTATTTAAAAAACAATAAATAATTAAAAATCTTAGATTTTTTGATTAATTTTTGTTTGATTTTGGGCGGGGAGGGGTGATTTTCGTAATTATGGGCGAGAGATTCTCATAATCACTCACTGACTCAACGAGAAATCAAAGACACATCAGCGAGGGTTCCACGTGGGCGAGGGATTATGCCATATCCTCTTCGGGCACACTTTTGGGGCGAGAGATTCTCATAATTTCTCGCCAAGTGAGGGATGACACTTGGCGGGCTTTGGTTGGTTTTTTTTGTCAAAACTTCAAATTTAATCGGTTATTTTGGTAATTCCATTTGGTCAATTGATCATTTTGGTAAATTTTCCTTATTTTAGTTCCTTAGGTGTCAAATAGATCCAGGAAAGTTCTCTTTAATTGAGATTCTGTGTGTAAATTTGAATTCGAATCTTGATGTTTGGTAATGCCTAGCTTCTTGTTAGGCACTGATTTTATTGTCTAATAGATTTTTTTGTGTTTAGAAATGATATTTGTGTTAACGGCTTCAATGTTTGTGAGGTTGTAAAGCCATAGGTGAAAACATGAATGTGTAGTTGTTGGTGGTTTAATGTTGAAAAACAAACTTAATCAGGAAGGATAACAATGTATGTGAGTTGTAAGTGCCAGTTGTGATGTTTATGGGTGTTTATGATTTGGTTGTAATGATTTTTTAGTCAAGTTATGAATAAAACTTTTTAGACTATTTGATCAAAACTGAGAGTACCGATTTCGTTCTACGTTTTGAACTTGTAGCAAGTAGGGAGTACAATATTTATATCAGATTTGAAAAATCAAACTTCAAAGAAAACTTAATTCAAGTTGGGTTGTTGGTTATCCTGACGGTTTTACGAACCAAAATGAATTATGATTTCAGTTTTCAAATTGAGTTACGAAATTGAGAGTTTCAAACCAACCAAAAATACGAACGCAAATTGTATATGTGTATGTTTTATTTTCATTCATGAAAGATATAATGTAAAGTGAAAGCTTATTCCTACCTAAACCAATCAATAGGTCAATAACCTTTTTCTTTATCAAATATTTGGTAAAGAGAAGCATAAGAATATATACAAATATGTTTTAATAATATTTGTATGTCATAAATAGATGTTGAAACGAGACAATTGAACATTTTGCATTGCTGATGTTGACACAAAATAAATACTAGACACAACTAGATCATGAATAGCAAACCATCGCACAGAAAAAATCAAATATGTTTGATCTATGGTTATTGAGATCTCTTTAAAAGATCTAGTAAATTCATAGAGTTGTTTCAAATAATCAAAACAATTAATGATTAATAGCATCATGCTCGATTCCATGTGCAATACCCACGAATGGCTTCTAAACACATCATAAGCTAAACCACAACTAACCAACCCTTATGTGCTTCTAGACAAGCCGAGTTCCACGTTTTTTACAAACAAGAGGAGGTTGATTTTGTAAATTATGGAACCAATAAATACAAATTTAGTGAATATTTTTGTGATATCGTCAATGTTGTCTCGAGGGCATCTTTGGAGTATACTGAATCAATATACACATCATTCTTCTCACACAACAATGTATTTTCCACTAGTTTTAGAAATAGGTATAATTTATTTATTTTTTACTTGTTTGAAGATGTAAAATAATATCACTTTAGCTACACAAATCCTAATCAAGGGAATAAGACTTGGGAGCAGTGCGAGAATGAGATTGTTACCAAGGATCAAGCTGGAACTTGGCCTTGACTTTGACTGTTGGGAAGCAGGATGCAGCTGGGCTTGGATT
>BJCM01206234.1:0-10526 GCA_018326385.1 Flaveria bidentis | reverse complement strand
ACTGTAGCAGAAAACAATCTAACCACTGTAGCAGAAAACAATCTAACCACTGTAGCAGAAAACAATCTAACCACTGTAGCAGAAAACAATCTAACCACTGTAGCAGAAAACAATCTAACCACTGTAGCAGAAAACAATCTAACCACTGTAGCAGAAAACAATCTAACCACTGTAGCAGAAAACAATCTAACCACTGTAGCAGAAAACAATCTAACCACTGTAGCAGAAAACAATCTAACCACTGTAACAAAAAACAATCTAACCACTATAAAAATATTTCTTT
Organism: Flaveria bidentis; assembly: GCA_018326385.1. NCBI lineage: Eukaryota > Viridiplantae > Streptophyta > Magnoliopsida > Asterales > Asteraceae > Flaveria > Flaveria bidentis. The sequence continues at coordinate 10,243 of BJCM01206234.1, read as the reverse complement.
AACCGAATGAATTTGTACAGGTTCATTGCCACTTAGTGAGTCATATATAATGAATTATTTGTAATTACTATACATCTTAATTGTCTACAACTGAAGAGAAGTATAGATGAAAAAGAAATTTTTCTACAACTGAAGGCACCCTGAATATTTATTCATGTTTAAGTTGATATTGAGATGTTAAACAAGTTCGAAAATAACAAAATAAAAGGGAGACATTTACAGAAAAAACCTCTGGAATCCGTCATCTTCACATCACACTGCATTTTTCCTTTGATGATTTTGACTCTTGCTTTGATGAAGATGATGAGTTGCGGGGCCTTGATGGTCGAACGTGCTGCAAAATTCAAGAACAGGTCGATATTTAAACAATATATCAATTTGTATATCTATATTGATATGTATCATAATGTCCATCAAAATTTTATCATGTATAAGGGATACCTAATGCAACAAATAGTAAGATGTAGCAATCCTTAAATTCAGCGTCTACCACACACACATGCATGGAAGAATCTATGCACAACACAAATAAATGCAAGAAAAAGCAGCACAAAAGTAAACCATCTAATTTTCCAACCTAATTAATTTTAAATAAAAGAAAAGGATATAACATGTAATGGTTATTGTTTCTCATTCCTCTCATCTAAACTTCAAAAAAAAAAAAAAACAAATAGCTCAATTGTTTGTTTACGCATATAACCTACACATGGCATACCTGTGGACCTGTAACAAGCCCTGACTCTCCAATAGGGTTTGATTGTGGCAAATTGGCTTGTGTTGGTGGTGGCTGCTGTTGTTGCTCAAATTCTTGTTGCTGAAGAGCTATAGCTAATTGCAAATCAGAGCTGCCAAGAAAACACCAAAAAGAAATTAAAATACCTACTAACCCATTATTATCACCATAGATGAATTGGTGATATTGATTATGATCTCCAAGATTCCACTTTTTTGAGGAAATCATTCATTTATTTTGCACATAGTCAAAACAACTTCCTAATAAATACAAAAAAGGTAGACAATTACTTAAAGTTGGTGTTCTCTTGGGCTGCATTGTCAATGCTTGCAATATATTCCTGGAATACAAAAAGTTGAAGCCAAATGCACATATAGGGCAAATGGAAAAACAAAGCATCATTTTAGTATAGATACATTATAAAATTTAAATATGAATAGTTTCATATATCCCCTCATTTGCCCAAAAAGGTTTTAAAACATTAAATGTGAAATATTTAATGAAAGTTCTGATATTAATTTCTTTGGTTGGGTAAGTATGATATTATGAAAGTTTTCATGGGCATATATGAAATTACCCCAACTCAAGACAAGTACACATCTAAAATAGGGATACTTACAGCAGTATTAGCTAATGCGTTCTGCTCATCCCATGAACGGGTTTCAGGATTTTCAGCATTAAATTCCTTAAAACTACCCGTCATATAAACTGTATCTCCATTGACCTGAAAACATGTACATCACCAATTAATTTAAGTCTCTAAACAAATAGATGATTTTATTTAGAAAACCACACAAATCATGAAAAAAAACAGACCTCATTAAGCTTTTCCCAAACCAAATCAGGTTGATTAATATAGCCTTGATCTGTAGCTAAAAGGTATAATTCTCCCTCAAACTGCAATTGAGCTTAGAAGTATTCAAGAATATGACACTGCACAACATTAAATTCTCATTTTACTACAAAGTGAACCCTAGCTAACCTTGAACATTGTGTTGAAGTGGTTATTCCGGAAAAATACACAGAGCTCACGTTCTTTTAGGCCTTCTTGCAAGGAAAATAAGCTGCAAGCATCAAAACAACAAAATAATTAGCGTTTTTTGATAATATAAGACAAATATGCATACATTAATAAGCATAACATACCCAAATATAGTCAATTGATTTGCACTATTCTTCAGAAAGTTCCTGATTAGTTCCCCTGATTAAAAAAAACAGCCACCTTAACTTTATGCTTCAAGGCAAACATTTCGAAAAAGCAACAAAGTTTAATACCTTGCTTAGGTGTAATTCCATCCTTGCCTTTCCCCTCATCTACACTACTACTAACCTTATCCACTTGTTCTGCTAAGATCACCTCACCTTCATACATTGGTTCATCGTTTTCATAATTTGCAGTGCTTGTTTCCTGTATGTGTTCTTCACCTTCATATATGGGTTCACTTCCATCACCACTTTCAGTTAAGCACATGGATTCGGTCTCATCAATGGAATGTGTTAAGTCCTTGGTTGATTCTAAGTCTACAGCATTGCCCCTAACTGATTGATCCCGAGTCTTTTCAACTGGAGAATTATCCACATGGGTAGTAACCAATGGCGGCAGATCTGATTCATCCTGATTCTCTATCTTTTCAACAGGAGAATTATCCACATGGGTATTGACTGGTGGCGCAAGATCTGATTCATTCTGATCTTGTATCTTTACAACCGAAGAATTATCCACATGGGTATTCGTAGGTGGCGCAAGATCTGGTTCATCCCTATCCTGTATCTTTTCAACTGGAGAATCATCAACAGGTGGCGCAAGATCTGATTTAACCTGACCATCCATGACCTCTGATTTAACAAACTTATCATGCTTCTCAGATGCTACCTCTATTTGATCATCAGGTTTATCTTGCAAAGAAGTACTAACATCTTGCAATTGATCTGTTTGAAAAGTTAACACATCATCATTTTTGGGCTCTTGTTTTACAAGAGATGGATCATTTGAATTTTCAGATGGGTTATCCTTAGCTGTGTGAACAATTTTTGCATCATTTTCAGTCTCTGATAGCTGCAAGGCTCTCAACAGCTCTTTTTCCTCTTCAAGATCTCCTTTTCTTTCCTTTTTTTCATCAAAGGATTTAGTTGTAGACAGGGACGGTGAAGGGACACCTAAACTTGCTGTTGTTGCAGCAACAAAATCAACAAAATCTCCTTCGGGATTCTTTATTTCACTTTCTGGACTTTGAGTATCGAGGGCAACAAGCTCTCCCATCAGGGTATTGTAAGATTTTGACCCAATCGCATCAGCAGTATCAGAATCCTGATATAATCAATTGAAATAATAAGAAACAGATGTTAGATGCTCATATTACACACACATGTTAAGAGAACATGCCTGAGGGTCAACAATCCAACCGTGGTAAAGTGGTATGTCCAATAAATCGAATATTGCACACTCTCTAGTGAACTCAAAATCATCAATTCTGCAACAATTAAGCAGCAATTTTATATCGTATGTCATGAGTTTAGGGCTAGGAAGGGGAAAACAAAGAAAAAAAGAACATACCTTGTGAACTTTAAGTTCACATCAATGCCCGTTGTAAGTCGTGGGAGTAAATCAATGGCATCAGCAATGTTCTGTTGTTGATTTTCAATGTACCCTGCATCTTTATTCTGCAGCCCAATTAAAAGTGATCAAAATCAATCCAATAAAGATGAAAAACAGTTTATCCATTTCCCTTCTATCCTTAAGAACTTTTATCCACAATATGAAAGATATCTAGATAGATAGATAAACAAAATAAATAAAAAGATTACATTAACATTGCTGTTTGAATCGATCAACCGCTCTGCCACAAGTGAGAGCAGTTTCTCCTGTGATACTTCAGCCACATCCGAACTCAGATTCAAATTGTTTCTAAGCAAAAGAACATTACCTACACATTCACCATCAAAAACCAATTTGTAATTCTGTGGTTCTCAAAGACCAATTCAAAATCAGAAAACAACAATTTCTATACCACGTTCAAAATAAACTTAACTAAACTGACTTTAGTTACAGCTAATAAGCATACACACAACACAACAAAAGATGATTCACAAAACAAAACGTTATACATGCCTACCACTAAATGCAATGAAACTGATCATAAGGGCAGATGTAACCCCCTTTACCATAAACACAATTAAGAAGATAACATAGTAATATCATTTATTTTATCAATTACAGTTAAAATCTAATCAAATTCCCTTCTTGAGTTCGTTCTCAATCTTCAATGACAGTTTCAGACCTAAAACACTCACAAAAAAGGCCAAAACCCTCACAAAAACAAGAAACCTAGAGTCAATTCCCAATTAACAACTCCCCAATTCTCCGAAGTTTTCCACAACACAATCATAAATGATACACACCACTATCAGAAGAACACACAATTCACACAAAAGAACAATCTTTTCCCTAACTAACATCCTAACGAATTCTAACGTATCAAAAACAAAAACAAAAAAAAAACCCTAAAAACAGTGAAGAGAGTGGGGGATGATTACAGATAGCGAGAAGAGGACAAGGTCCATTATCATTCTGAAGGACAATCGGCGTATTTCTCCCCAAAAATTGAATCAGTTTCGTCTTGTGCAACATTTCTTTGGTCGGTGACGGATCCTCGGGATTCCGGTAGTCTTCCGGCGGTGACGCCATCTCCGGCGAACGTTGTAGCAAGATGATGTATGTATGTATGTATAGGTGTAGAGGATAGTATATGTATATATGTATGTGTGTATGGAATACGTATGGGGTGTTATGGGAGTCAAAAGAGAAGAAACAACACCGATGGATTGATGGAGACGATGAGATGCAAAAATGAGAAATCTGTTGACAAATTTATATATGGAGGGAGACGTCACTTATTTTCATTTATTGACACTTTATGGTATTTTCGGTTTCATAAGAAAACATTTTTTGTTTGAGGGAAATGTAGATTTGTTTTTTTTTTCAAAATTATGAATTTGGTAACATGTTTAGTCCTAGCATCGATAGACAGTTAGAGTTTTCTGTTAAGTAGCATGAAATAATTAAGATACTCTTTAGATTAAAATGTGTTACAATTGTGTGCTATATTTTTATTATTATTTAAGTAAAATTTATAAAATACTTAAAAATATGTCATTATCTTAGTACGATTTCATCATCTTTTATGTTTATCATTTACCGGAACCTTTGTGAACAATCGGATTTATTGTTGTATAAAACAATACTAAGATTAAAAAGCCATGAGGATGGAGGTGTTTTTATGTTATACTACATTACACATTGGAATTTGATGGCAACGGTGTTGTCACAACATCATGGCGTGAAACTAGTCGTTGGGCTCGATTTGTTGAAGGGAAGGCACAACGAGTGAGTGCCTGAAATGCACGCCATGCAGCATAAAAGATGGGTGGCGACGGTGGTGCCGGGTGGTGCGTAAGCATGCCATTACCTCACAACGACACTCCATCCATCCTAAAAGTCATAAATCTAGAAGCAGCTGATTTATTCTTTGAAATCCATCATTTTGTTTTAATATTTATTTTTAGAGAGGCATTTTAATTATTTATTCTTTAAAAATTATATTTGTCATCTATTTCAAAGTTTAAACATGTCACAAGTGTAGTTTTCGAGACTTAGGGACTAATTCATAATTTTAGTAAACTCCATGGACCATCATGTAATTGTTTTCTTTTATTTAGACATAATATAATATTATTAAATCCTTAATTGAATATTTATAATTCAATCTAGCATTTATTAGTTGATAATAATTCCTATATTTATTAGTTGATAATTTATGTTGACATATTAAGCAACAACACTTTAAACTTTTCAAACTTTTATTTTTAGTTTCAATGCAACCACATTCGCATAACAAGTATATTTTATTTTCGCTCAATTCACGCACAAAGATGGTTGAGCTAAATTAGAAAACATACATTCCTTTGAAGCTAAATCATGTGTAAATGTATAGATAATTATATGAGTGAGATTGTTCATAAAGAAAGCTAAGTCATTTGTAAATGTATAAATAATTATATGAATGAGATTGTTCATAAAAGAAAAAATAAAAACCAAAACATTATCGATTAAATTAACAATATCAATTATTCGCTATTTAGTTGTTTAAATTAATAAAACAAACTTACTTTATGATACTTTATGTTGATTTGTTACCAAAATATTTCGTTTTATTTTTGTGATATAATAAAACTACAATTTTATTACGTTATTAATCATATTGAAATACAAAAGCTATATTTTATTTTCCTTCAATCAATAATATCAACTATATAGTTAAGACCGATATAGGTTTACAACTACAAAAGAATGCTATATTTGCATGTGTAAGTGTAACTTACATATTTCTTAATTCGTGAATTTACATGAATACATAAAATATAACCATTAATAAAGTATCAAACAAATGCATACTATAATTAAAATCTAAACTGATAAAGTTAATGTATTTTATTTTATTTATCTTACTTCTTAATTTTTCTCTCATAGTAATTATATTCTTGTCATTTTAACTATAAAATTTAGTCTATTACAACCCCATCTTCCATGCTAATTATCGATAAACATCTATACGTTAACCAAAGAGTGGTGTTGCATGGTTCCCCTTCCCATAAGATTCAAAGTTTTTATTCTATCATGGACAAATAATAATTTAGAATGTGTGTGAGTTTACAAGTTAAAAGAAAATTATACCATAATAAAAGATTATATATTAAGTGCATAGAAAAATTGTACTTATTCATGATTTCATTCCCAATCAAACCTTTTGATCCAATCATCGGGGCCAGGATTTCTAAACTTAGCAACATAAAAACCATCTTCCTTTACTAGCCAATAACAATCGGATGTGGCAGCACGTGCACTATTAAAACAATATTTTGGGTCATGTTTCCCCTTGGTAGCAAAAACATCAAACACCCTTTGCTTCGAATTCCAGTAAAAGTGACAGAAGTAGAGTGTCGATCTCGAGAAATTCAAGCAAAAATGAATGTCGAATTCCTCTCCGGCATTCCGCGTTACTTCTCCAAGATCATCATCTTTCGACCTGCAATGAAACTGAAGATTGTTTACATTGCTTTCGATGTGAACGGTGAATGGCTTCATAAAACATCGATTAGTATCATCGTCTGTATAAACAAGTTGGTAATTAAGTGCTATGAACATTAATATGAATTTGATGATGAGGTGAGATGATACTACTTTTCTCATCACAAAACTCAAACCAATAAATTAACTAAGCATATCAATTACCTGAGTTGGGGCTTATTTATACTACATATTCATACTCATTTATCTTATTTAAACAAAGGCAATTGCATATATACCCTTATAAACCTTGTTAATTGTATATTTACCCAAATTAAAATCAAAATTGCATATATCTTATTCCTTAATCTATTTTATTGCATATTTACCCAACTTAAAACTAAAATTGTATATAAACCCTTCTTTAATAAAAATAATATTAAAATAACTTATTCTGTCATTTTAGAAATAATAAATTATAGGATTACTATTTTAATCATGACTATTTGTGATTTTTTTGTCATAATTTATTAGTTTGTAACAAAATAAAAGTTTGATATTTGTATTGCATTTTATTGTTACTCTAAAAACTTGATAAAAAATAGACTCAACGTAAACGAATAAAATTATTTAAAAACCCAGAAAAAGGAAAATATTTTAAGAAATAACTAAAACTCATTAGCAAAAGATGATTTAAAACATAAAAAACTTAAAAAATGTAAAAAAAAAAGTAAGTTAAAAATGGGTGAATATGAATTAAATAATAATAATATTTTTTATGCAGACAAACGTAACATTGCCGATCTATAATTTATTTTTAATTAAAATAAACCAAAATAGGTAAATTTGAAACTCTTTTCATTAAAAAAGGAATATATACAATTTCGGTTGTAATTTAGGTAAATGTGCAATTAAAAATATTAAAAGAGGGAATATATGCAATTTTAATTTTGAATCGGATAAATGTGCAATTAAGTTATTTTACAATGTCAAATATGCAATTATCCCTTTAAACAATATATGCTTCAATTTAATACTCATCTATCTTATTTATACTACACATTCATACTCATCTATCTTATTTATTGAATTCATGCGAGTAAACTACTCTATAAGGTTTTCACGGTTATAATTACACACGTGCAAAAGTACATATGCATTCATTTCGTTATATTATTTGTTATATTATTCGACTAATATTAATACATCGCGTTACGGCATAGGATGTTAAAAGTAAAAAAAAAACTAAAGTTGAAATTCTGCAACAAACCCACATTTTTAGGTAAGAGAAATGAAATTTGAACGTTGTTGATAACATTTTATTTATATTAGTAAATTAAATAAAAAACTAATTTTCTTTTTCTTTTCCTCTAATAACTTTTAAAATATCATTTTAAGTATATTTTCAAGTATACTGTTTCTAGAGAGCTTACTATGTTTTTTCGTGGTAAGTTTCACTTTAAAATTGAGTTATTTGTGATAATTTGCAAGTTAAGTTATCAAAGTATATACAAATCATCAAAGTTTTTTTTTGTCTTTTTTCAATCTCTTTTTTTCTTGTATTTAGATGTTCTTTTTGTTATAAGTAAGATACTTGTTACAATATGGTTGGGTATATATTTAGGGCATATTGAAACTATTTTAGAAGCTTATTATAACTTTCTTAGATCATGTTTAACCGATAAGTACTGTATGCATATTTCAAGTTTGGTGATTATATATATAGATTTAAGAAGGTTATTATTTCATGTATTACACGGTTTAAATAAAAGAATTATTAATTAGTTGGTAAAGGAAAATTTATAATTATAAAACCATATTTTAGGATGAGATATTATTGAAATTGTGTATGAGTAATGGCTCTAAGCAATAAAACAATGATATTATTTTTTTAAACTTGTTTCTAACATTTTTTTGTTTTTTTAAATTGTTTAAACATTTTGTTTTGAAACATCGCACTTAAAAGAATCATTTTAAAAAGTTTCTTATTATGACTTTAAATTTAGATTATTTTGGTTTAAAAAAGTTTATTTAAAAAAAATTATGTTCAAGAAAAAAATCTTATTTAAAAAATATTTATTTAGAAATTTCCCTTGTAGTTAATATAATTATTAAATATGAGAGAGTAACATGAAAATTATAACAATAAGGTCTACAATTAGGTCAAGTATCCATTCAAAACTTTATTTATTATAATAGATAGATGAATGTATTCTATACATTATATATATATGTATATATATATGTATATATATGTATATATATAATATATAATATATATAGATATATATATATATGTATATATATATATGTATATATATGTATATATATGTATATATATATGTGTATATATATATGTATATATATGTATATATATATGTGTGTATATATATGTATATATATGTGTATATATATGTGTATATATATGTGTATATATGTGTATATATATGTGTATATATATATGTATATATATATATGTATATATATGTGTATATATGTATATAGGGAAGGGATCAAATGAGAACTAGCTTTTTTTGTAAGAACTCTAGAAACCAATCTCAACCACTAGTTTTCAATGGCAAAATTGTAATTAACAAAAACATATTTAAAAATTTTATAAATAAAAAAATAACATAAAAATAAAAACACAAAAATGTTCCCCAACTTTTCCTCTTTCATAAAAAAATATAAAAAAATTAAAAAAATTAAAAAAATCTGTTTTTTTTAACGAAATTCGTTTTACACATGTGTAATATCATATTTACACACGTGTAAATCCAGTACTACACATGTGTATAACTGGATTTACACATATGTAAACAACGGATGTACGACTTTTTTTTAAAAATATCAATATGGTAGGCGTTGGAAAGATAAAAAAAATACTGAATTTTATAGTGAATTTTTTTTTGAAAAAATGATGTCGTGAAAAAAAGTTACGAACGTTTAAAAAAAAGGGGGAAATGACATGTGATTTGTATGTGATAAAAAATGAGTGGCTGAGATTGGTTCCTAGAGTTCTCACAAAAAAAGATGATTCTCAATTGAACCCTCCCTATGTATATATATGTGTATATATATATGTATATATATGTATATATATACATATGTATATATACACATATGTATATATATACATATATATATACATATATGTATATATATATATATATATATAATTAATAGAATACTAAGCAAGTTTTAATACTATTTTAATTAGATCTCTTATATACTAATTTATTATTATAAGGTCATTAATATTATAATTTATTCTAATCAAGTCATTAATATTTTTAATATATATTGGAGGGTTCATAAACAAACCGCATAGTTATCCAAAAACTAAACAAAACCAATAAAATCGGTCAAATAATTTATAGATTTTTATTACTAATCTCTATAGATGTATGGATCACATGAAAATCATAACATAGCTTTACATATAT
>BJCM01206231.1:0-11667 GCA_018326385.1 Flaveria bidentis | reverse complement strand
GGATGCACACTGGGGTCCAATCTTTGTGATTGACCATATGTATGGGATTCTTGCCGCTTGCCCTAGGTGCTGGAGTCAGCTTCGTGCACAATGTTCGAGGTCTATGAAAGACCTCAGGCCTAGTAACCAGCTTCGTGCACAATGTTTGGGGTATAGCATATGACATTGATCTGGAATGAAAGAGAAAAGATAAGTGGTGAATGTACTACCCTAGGTACTAGAGTCAGCTTCGTGCACAATGTTTGAGGTCTATGAAAGACCTTAGTCCCAGTTACCCGCTTTGTGCATAATGTTCGGGGTATTGTACATGTCATCGAATGTAATGAACGTACGAAAGAAAGTATGAAAGTTATGTATGAAATGAATGATAATGACGTACGATGAATGAACGGAAGTAACGAACGGATGATGAAGATAATAATGATATTATCTATGTGTATGTTTGATGTGTGATCACATGTTAAAGTAAAGAATGGTTTAATGAATCTAAAGTAAGTTTTTATGTTCAACTAGAACTCACTCAGCAACGCTGACTTTTTATGCATTTTCCAGTTGGCAGGTGAGCATTGCTGAGGATGGCGCGGGGCAGCTACTTGGCATTTGGAATGCATTCTTTTGTTGATATTTTTGCATTGTAATGTGAACAAATGAAATTGTGTAATGAATGTTATATTATTTTGCAAAAGCATTTGTAATGAAAAAGTTATTTCAATGTTCCGTTGTAATGTTTTATGAAAGTTAAATGTAATTATATGTTTTACGAGCGATGATTGGCCAACTGTAAGCGTCCCGGGAACGGGGCCTTACAAGTTGGTATCAGAGCCAAATTTAGTGAAACGGGTAAATTTTCAAGATAAACCTAAACTTAAACTGAAAATGGGACGGAAAGGGAAGGGATGCCAGTCCGAGTAGCTGCGTGCCATTAGGTATTTTCGTAATGTTAACCGGTATTACGTGCGCATATTATGTGGTTTATGTGTTGTTTGTAGATTTAGATATTGATATAGTCAGGATTGGTAATGCTTGGGGTATGAAAAGTAAACTAAGTGGCTAATCACAACTGGCCACTGTAATTAGGGACTTACTATACTTGACATAAACTGAGTTGTTCTCTTGAATGACTGTGTTGTTGTTTAAATCTTTAAGTGTGAGTTAGAGGATGGCCTGTGGTAGATCACTAAAAGCTTCATGTGGTGGTGGTGGACGTGGTGGTGAACCACGGGTCATGAGCTGAAAAGGTGGTTCATGAAGAACTAGAGACCCCTCATCCGGAAGGTGGTGATGAGAGCGCCAAATTAAGAGCCTCAGTGAAGGAGGCTGTTGTTGAGGAAGTCCATCAGGTAATGCAGACAATCTTACCGTCTGTAGTGATCGAAGTTATCAAAGCTGTACGGGAGGGGGAGAGGAAGGAAAGAAGTAGACCTACGGGCGAAAGGAGACAGCCCGAGACTGAAACGGTACTCTTTGATAACGAAGAGGAGGAAGAAGAAGAGCCTGTGCCGGAAACGGCATGAGGCTGTAACTACGGGGCGTTTCAATGATGCAAGCCCCCTACTTTTGACGGTAACGACACTACTACTGCTACTCACCAATAGGTGAGAGAAATGGAAGCTGTTTTGAATATCAGCGAGTGCCGAGAGGACCAGAAGGTGAAGTTTGCTGACCACTCGTTTGTGGACTCGGCTTTGTGTTGGTGGGACAATATTGTCCAAGCTGAGGGTATTCGAGCCATTGGAAGAATGAGGTGGTCCGAATTGAAGAAATTGGTAATTAAGGAGTTCTGTCCTCACTGGGAAATGGATAAGGTGGAAAGGGATTTCCTACAGCTGGAAGCGAGAACCATGACACATCAACAGTACACCACTAGGTTTAATGAAATGGCACGGCTAATGCCGGATCAGGTGACGCCTCTATCACGAAAATCAATAGGTACATTCAGGGTTTGCCAGCGAATATTCACAGGCACATGATCGCTGCCCGACCGAGCACGTTTAGGTCGGCGGTGGATTTGGCAGGGAGATTGTATGATGAGAGGACGGTGGTGGTGACTGAGGGTAGCAAGAAGGGTGGTGGTGATCGGAACTGGAATGGGAAGAGGTTTGGTCGGGGTGATGCCCCGACGGGTAACAAGAAGGCATGGGTAGATGACCGCCATGTGGTCATATCCGGTGTGGGAGTAAAGGGATATGCAGCAAATGTGGGAAGGAGCATAGTGGCGAGTGTAGGTGGGGGTTGAACATGTGCTTCAAATGTGGGAAGTCGGGTCATATGGCAAGGGAATGCAAAGCAGGGAAATGTTTCAACTGTGGCGCGGAGGGTCCCATGATTAGAGGCTGTAAGAAGCCGAGGGCTGTGGGTTCTGGGGTGAAGAAGACTGGAGGTGAAGGACTGAGGGCGAGCGCCAGAGCGTTCACGATGACGCAGGAGGAGGCTAGGACGGACCCTGATGTTGTGTCAGGTACGTTTCTAGTAAACCAAACTTTAGCCTCTGTGTTATTCGATTCTGATGCTAGTAAAAGTTTTATTTCTGCTGCTTTTTGTGCTAAACTGTCCGTTAGTAGTAGGAGTGTTGATGCGCCCTTTGATGTAGAAACTGCCATAGGTAAGTCTACCAGAATTTCTGAGATGATAGAGGGTTGTGACGTGGAATTAGAAGGTCACAAATTTCCAGTTAGACCCTTCGTGATGACCTTAGGTGGTTTCAATTTGTTGCTTGGGATGGATTGGTTAGCGGACTTCGAGGCGAACATTGTGTGCCGTAAGAAGATGATTTGTTTGACAGCGCCTGACAGAAGTTCGGTAACGGTTTATGGGGATCGGGTCACGACGGTCCCGAAAGTAATTTCAATGGCGGTGGCAGGAAAGTTCATGAGGCGTGGATGTAGTACCTACTTGGCCTATGTAAAGGACGTGGATACACCAACACCGCAACTATCTGATGTAACGGTTGTGTATGACTTTCCAGATGTGTTTCCTGAAGACTTACCAGGAGTGCCACCTGATAGAGAGATTGAGTTCCAAATCGATTTGATACCAGGTGCCCAACCTATTGCCAAAGCACTATATCGATTGGCTCCTATGGAGATGAAAGAGCTGATGGAGCAGTTGCAAGAGCTGCTTGATAAGGGGTTCATTAGACCGAGTATCTCTCCTTGGGGTGCTCCGGTCCTATTTGTGAAAAAGAAAAACGGTAGTATGAGGATGTGTATAGACTACCGTGAGCTGAATAAGTTGACGATAAAGAACAGATATCCCTTACCGAGAATTGATTATTTGTTTGATCAGCTCCAAGGTGCCAGTTGGTTCTCATGGATAGATCTTCGATCAGGCTACCATCAGCTAAAGGTGAAAGAGCAGGATGTCCCTAAAATAGCTTTTCGCACGCGTTATGGTCACTACGAGTTCCTTGTTATGTCATTTGGTTTGACCAACGCGCTAGCTACTTTTATGGATTTAATGAATCGAGTGTGATGGCCAATGTTGGATAAATCAGTGATTGTGTTTATTGATGATATTCTAATTTATTTGAAGAGCGAGATTGAGCATGCCGGTCACATTCGGGAGGTTTTGGAGACGTTGAGAAAGGAGAAGTTGTACGCCAAGTTCTCCAAGTGTGTGTTCGGGTCGCGCGAGGTTCAATTCTTGGGTCATGTGGTGAATCCTAACGGGATCATGGTGGACCCGGCAAAGGTGGAGGTGGTGATGCAATGGAAGTCTCCAAAGATGCCATCCGAGATTCGTAGCTTCTTGGGTTTGGCGGGCTACTACAGAAGATTTATCCAAGACTTATCTAAGATTGCTTCTCCACTAAATAAGTTGACCCAAAAAGATATGAAGTTTGTATGGGGTCAAGCTCAAGAGAAGGCGTTCGAAGAATTGAAGGCGAGATTGACCAAGCTCCTGTTCTGTCATTACCTGATGGAAGTGAAGACCTGGTGGCTTATTCTGATGCTTCCTACTCGGGGTTGGGGTGTGTGTGTTAATGCAAAGAAGGAAGGTTATAGCCTATGCATCCCGACAGTTGAAGGTGCATGAGGTCAATTATCCTACTCATGACTTGGAGTTAGCAGTCGTGGTCTTTGCGCTAAAGATTTGGAGGCACTATCTGTATGGGACGAAGTGCACCATATTCACTGACCATAAGAGCTTGAAGTACTTCTTTGAGTAGAAGGACCTGAACATGAGACAGAGACGATGGTTGGAGCTTATAAAGGATTATGATTGCGAGATCCATTACCATCCGCGCAAAGCAAACGTAGTGGCGGATGCCCTTAGTCAAAAAGAGAGGCCCGAGCCGATTCGGGTAAAAGCATATCAGATGATCATGACCTCCAATGTGATGAAGCAAGTCAAGGAGTTACAAGATGAGGCATTGAAAGAATATCATCTTAACTCTGAAAGGATGAGAGGTCTGGTTGCGGAATTGGGTGAAAACACACATGGTGTTAGAATCCGATTTGGACGAATGTGGATTCCTCGTTTTGGGGATCTACGCATGAAGATCATGGATGAATCACACAAGACTCAATACTCCATTCATCCCGGTGCCACAAAGATGTATCAAGACATGAAGAAAGATTATTGGTGGCCGGGTATGAAACGCGATGTGGTGGAGTATGTGAGTAAATGCCTTACTTGCCTACAAGTGAAGGCCGAGCATCAGAAGTCGTATGGGAAGATCCAACCTCTGGATATACCGGAATGGAAGTGGGAGCCCATCACCATGGATTTTATTACGAATCTACCGCGTACCCCGAAAGGGTATGATGCCATATTGGTGATAGTTGACCATTTGACGAAGAGTGCTCAGTTCCTACCGATTCGCGAGACATATTCATCTGAGAGGTTGGCTGACCTTTTCATTAAGGATATTGTGACTCGTCATGGTGTGTCGGTGTCTATTTTTTCTGATCGTGACACCCGGTTTACATAAAAATTTTGGAAGAAATTCCACGATGCAATGGGGACGAGGTTGCATATCAGCACAGCTTATCATCCCTAGATCGATGGTCAGTCAGAGAGGCCCATTCAGACCTTAGAAGACATGCTTCGGGCATGTGTTATCAATTTTGGAGGAAGTTGGGATGACCACTTACCGTTAGCTGAGTTCTATACGATAGGAGATGCCGAACACCCGTGTGTTGGGGTGAAATTGGTCAGAAGGAGTTAGGAAGCGTCAAGGTGATCGAGGCTACGACTGAGAAGCTTGAAAAGATCAAAGCCTTCATGAAGGCAGCTAAAGATAGACAGAAGTCGTATGCTGATAAACGACGTAGACCGATTGAGTTCCAGGTGGGTGATAGAGTTATGTTGAAAGTCTCACCTTAGAAAGGGATCATCCGATTCAGAAAACGGGGCAAGTTGAGCCCAAGTTACATAGGGCCTTTCCAAATCATTGCTAGGGTAGGAGAGGTGGCCTATAGATTAGAATGACCAGAGGAGTTAAGTAGAATTCACTCGACATTCCACGTATCTCATCTGAGTAAATGTCTAGCAGATGAGGATATGATTGTTCCGCTGGAGGATATCGAAGTAGATGAAAGGCTCAATTATGTGTGCAACTAGTGGCAATCATTGATCAAAAGGAGAAGAGGCTGAGAAATAAAATGGTTCCTCTTGTGCGTGTACAATGGAAGCACAGGAAGGGATCCAAGTCTACGTGGGACACTGAAGATGAAATGAGGCAACATTACCCACGTTTGTTCGAGGAATAACAAGTTTTGGGGACGAAACCCAAATAAGGGGGGTGGACTTATAACACCCGGTCATTTTTTTTAAGTCAAGAAAGAAAGAATAAAGTGAAGAAAAAGAAAGAAAAGATGTTTTATCCAAGTTAAGGGGTGAAAAGTGCCAAAAGGACAAAAAGGTTTGAAAAATGGGTGTAAAAGGCGGTATGGCCGCCCATATGTCACACACATCACAAATTCTTGGATATTTTTAGAGAGAGAAGGAAAGAGAGCAGAAAACTCTCGGTTTTGAAGGAAGAACAAGAAAGAATTTGAATTCAAGGTAAAAAATTCATGGTTTTCTGATGTTCTTGACTGGTCATATCCTCGGGTTTATGCTCATGTGTGTTTGTATGTGTTCGGGTATGTTTTTAGTGGGTTACTAGGCGGTTGAATTGAATTTGCAAACTAGTTTGGAAGAAGCCATACTCAAGAGTTGCAAAGGTGAGTTCTAGAACTCCTCTTTTACTGGTTTTTAATTGTTTTAGGGCTGGAAATGCATGAATGTACGTTTTCACTAAACTGGGTTTTCAACCCGTACGTATGAATATGTGTATGTTGTGATTATGATGTGATGTTGGGCTATGTTCATGCTTGGTGATGTATGATTGCGTTTCTAAGGCTTAGAATGTAAGATTTAAGCTTAGAACATGTTAGAAAGTGATTGAGAACTGAAATCTGATGTTTAGGCTCATATGTTTAAGATTTAGAATCTGCCTAAGTATGTAGAAGCCAATGCGGATGAGTAATGGGAAACAATGCGGATGAACAGTTAATGCGGATGAGCATTAACTGCTAAGTAAGCCAATGCGGATGAGAAAGTCTAAGTGTGAACATATGCGGATGAACAAAAGGCAAATGCGGATCAACAAAAGGCAAATGCGGATGAACAAAAGGCAAATGCGGATGAACAAAAAGCTAATGCGGATGAACAAAAGGCAAATGCGGATGAACTATAGCAAATGTGGATGAACACTTAGAATGTTTTATGGCTTTCTAGGAAAAGATGAAATGTAGGCTTTGACTTGGGAGGTTCTTGGGGGCTACGTAAGTTGACTTTTGAGGTCATAGATGTTATGATGGTATGTATGATGTATGTTACCCATGTATGATGCCCTGTATGATGATGTTGACTATCTATGTTTGTGTTCCTTGTGATGCATGATTATTTTCCCGGGGCTTTACGTTGAACATTAATGAATGAAATGAAAGTATTATGTAACGTAAATTGGAAGATAATGAAAAAGAGGAACATGATGAATGAATGCATGCATTAACGAATGAATGAATGTAAGAAAGGCTTGCAAGAAAAGGTATGGAGGTTCACACCCAATGAAGGGTGTTAGCTCAATGGTGTGTGGGTTAGCTACCCCAGAATGATGCACACTGGGGTCCAATCTTTGTGATTGACCATACGTATGGGGTCCTTACCGCTTGCCCTAGGTACTGGAGTCAGCTTCGTGCATAATGTTCGAGGTCTATGAAAGACCTCAAGCCCAGTAACCTGCTTCGTGCACAATGTTCGGGGTATAGCATACAGCATTGATTCGGAATGAAAGAGAAAATATAAGTGGTGAATGTACTTGCCCTAGGTACTGGAGTCAGCTTCGTGCATAATGTTTGAGGTCTATGAAAGACCTCAGGCCCAGTAATCAACTTTGTGGATAATGTTCGGGGTATTGTGCATGTCATCGAATGTAATGACGTATGATGAAAGAACGAAAGTTAACGAACGAATGATGAATATAATAATGATATTATCTAGGTGTACGTATGATGTGTGATCACATGTTAAAGTAAAGAATGGTTTTAATGAACATAAAGTATGTTTTATGTTAAACTAGAACTCACTCAGTAACGCTGACTTTTTATGCATTTTCCATTTGGCAGGTGAGCATTGCTGAGGATGGCACGGGGTAGCTACTTGGCATTTGGATGGCATTCTTTTGTTACTGTTTTTTCATTATAATACGAACAAATGTAAATGGGTAATGAATGATTGTATTAACTTGCAAAAGCAGTTATTATGAAATAAAGATTTATTTTAATGTTTCGCTGTGATGTTTTTATGAAAATTAAATGTTATTATATGTTTTGTGAGCAATGATTGGCCAGTTGTGAGTGTCCCGGGAATAGGGTCTTACATAAACTGAGATATTACCTTGAATGACCGTGTTTGAGTCTTATAGCGGGTTTGAGGATGGCCGGTGGTAAATCTTCTAAGGCTTCGCGTGGTGGAGGTCGTGGAGGACGAGTGGATGTGGTGCTTTACCATGGGTCACAAGAAGAAGGCCTAGAGCAGAAGAGGTGGCTCATGAAGAGCCCTATACCCCTCATCCGGAGGGCGGTGACGAGAGTGCTAATTTAAGGGCCTCAGTGAAGGAGTTTGTTGTGGAGGAGGTTCACCAAGTCATGCAAACGATTAAGACAGTTTATCTACTAATGAGGAAGAAGAAGAAGAGCATGTGCCTAAGGCAGCACGAGGCTGTAACTGTGCAGGAACGAGGAGATGTCTCAAATATGGGAAAGAGCACACCAGAGATGTTGGTGGAGATTGAACTTGTGCTTTAAGTGTGGGAAGCCTAGCCACATGGAAAGAGATGCAAGGTGGCGAGGGGCTACAACTTTGGTAGCGAGGGCATATGAGTTGAGAATGCAAGAAGCTGAAGGCTGAGAGTTCCGGTGCAGGGAAGAAGACGACTGGGACCGAAGGGCAAAAGCCAAGCGCCAGAGCCTTCATGATGACTCTAGAGATGGCTAGGATGGACCTCGATGTTGTGTCAGGTATGTTTCTAGTAAACCAAACTCTTGCTTCTTTGATATTTGATTTAGGTGCTAGTAAGAGTTTATTTCTACTGTTTTCTGTGATAAGTTTCCCTTTAGTAATAGGAGTATTGACGATTCCTTTTACGTAGAAACTACCATAGGTATGTCTACCAAGATTGTTGATCTGATAGAAGGTTGTGACATAGAACTAGAAGGTCATAAGTTTCATGTTAGACCATTCGTGATGACCTTAGGCGGGTTTAATGTAGTCCTAGGAATGGATTGGTTGGCGGACTACGAAGTGAACATTATGTGTCACAAGAAGATGATTCGGCTGATAGTGCCTGACGAGAGTCCAATGACAATTAATGGAGATCGAGTCGCTACGATTCTGAAGGTGATTTTGATGGCGGTGGCAGGAAAGATCATGAGACGTGGATGTAGTGCCTACTTGGCCTACGTGAAGGATGTGGTTACGTCAACACCACAATTGTCTGATGTACCAGTTGTGTGTGACTTCCCATACGTCTTCCCAAAATATTTACCAGGTCTGCCACCAGACCGTGAGATCGAGTTTCAGATCGACTTGATACCCGGTGCCCAACCTGTTGCTAAGGCGCCATATCGTTTAGCTCTCTCTAAGATGAAGGAATTGATGGAGCAACTGTAAGAGTTGCTTGATAAGTGGTTCATTAGACCGACTATCTCTCCATGGGGTGCCCCAGTCTTATTCGTGAAGAAGAAGGACGGTAGTATAAGGATGTGCATCGACTACCGTTAGGAACAAGTTGACAGTGAAGAATCGGTATCCTTTACCACGGATTGATGATTTATTTGATCAGCTTCAAGGTGCCAGTTGGTTCTCGAGGATTGATCTATGATTTGGTTACCATCAGTTGAAGGTGATGGAGCAAGATATTCCTAAAACAGCTTGTCATACACGTTATGGACACTACGAGTTCCTCGTTATGTCTTTTGGTTTAACCAATGCGCCAGCTGCTTTTATGGATTTGATGAATCGAGTGTGCCGGCCAATGTTGGATAA
The DNA here is from genome assembly GCA_018326385.1 of Flaveria bidentis. Taxonomy (NCBI): domain Eukaryota; kingdom Viridiplantae; phylum Streptophyta; class Magnoliopsida; order Asterales; family Asteraceae; genus Flaveria; species Flaveria bidentis. The sequence continues at coordinate 2,130 of BJCM01206231.1, read as the reverse complement.
ATCAGTTATTGTGTTCATTGATGATATCCTGATCTACTTGAAGAGTGAGGAGGAGCATGTCGGCCATATTCGGGAGGTGTTAGAGACGTTGAGAAAGGAGAAGTTGTATGCTAAGTTCTCCAAGTGCGTGTTTTGGTTGCGCAAAGTTCAGTTCTTGGGTCACGTGGTGAATCCTGAAGGATTATGGTGGACCCGGCTAAAGTAGAAGCGGTGATGCAATGGAAGTCTTCAAAGACGCCATCCGAGATTCGTAGTTTCTTGGGGTTGGTGGGTTATTATAGGAGATTCATTCAAGACTTCTCCAAGATAGCTTCTCCATTGACAAAGTTGACCCACAAGGATGTGAAGTTTATATGGGGTCAAGAGCAAGAGAAGGCTTTTGAAGAACTAAAGACAAGGTTGACTCAAGCTCCTGTTTTGTCATAACCCGAAGGAAGTGAGGACTTGGTGGTCTATTCAGATGCCTCTTACTTGGGGTTGGGTTGCGTGTTGATGCAGCAAGGAAAGGTTATAGCCTATGCATCCCGACAATTGAAAGTTCATGAGGTTAATTACCCTACTCATGACTTGGAGCTAGCGGTTGTGGTCTTTGCACTAAAGATTTGGAGGCACTACCTGTATGGGATGAAGTGCACGATCTTCACTGACCATAAGAGTTTGAAGTATTTATTTGAGCAGAAGGATTTGAACATGAGGCAGAGGAGATGGTTGGAACTCATAAAGGATCATGATTGCAAGATCCATTACCATTTCAGCAAGGCCAATGTAGTGGTGGATGCCCTTAGCCGAAGGGAACGATCCAAGTTGATTCGGGTGAAGGCTTATTAGTTGGTTATGACCTCTGATGTAATGAATCAGGTCAAGGAGTTTCATGATGAGGCATTAAAAGAAGATCATCTTAACTCTGAAAGGATGAGATGTGTAGTCGCAGAGTTAGGTGAAAACACTCTCGGTGTTAGGACCCGATCGGAGAAATGTGGATTCCTCGTTATGGTGATTTACATGGAAAGATCATGGATAAGGCTCAGAAGACTCGATACTCTATTCATCCCAGTGCTACTAAGATGTATCAAGATATGAAGAAATATTATTTGTGGTCGAGCATGAAGCGTGATGTAGCAAAGTATGTAAGTGCCTTACTTGCTTACAAGTGAAGGCCAAGCATCAGAAGTCGTATTGGAAGATCCAACCTCTGATATACCCAAGTGGAAGTGGGAGCATATCACCATGGACTTTATCATGAAGTTATTGCGTACCGCGAGAGGGTATGATGCTATATGGGTGATAGTTAATCGTTTGACAAAGAGTGCTCACTTCATACCGATCCACGAGAGGCATTCATCTGAGAGGTTGGTGGATCTATTCATCAAGGAGATTGTAACTAGTCATGGTGTGCTAGTGTCTATTGTTTCTGATCATAACACCTGGTTTACATCCAAATTTTGGAAGAAATTCCATGATGCTATGAGGACAAGGTTACTTATTAGCACGGCTTATCATCCACAGATGGATAGTCAGTCGGAAAGGATCATTCAGATGCTGGATGATATGCTTCGGGCGTGCATCATTGATGTTGGAGGGAGCTAGGATGACCACTTACCATTAGTTGTGTTCTCTTATAACAATAGTTATCATGCTAGCATTGGTATGCCCCCTTATGAGATGCTATATGGTAGGAGATGTACAACACCCGTGTGTTGGGGTGATATTGGTCAAAATGAGTTAGGGAGTATCAAAGTGAACAATGCTATGACTAAAAAGTTAGAAAAGATCAAAGCCTTTGTGAAGTCGCTGGATCGGTAGACATCCGAGCGTGTTCTTGACGGAAGGAAACAAAACCAAAACCAAGAGACAAACAATAACACGAACTATAATAAAATGGTTTCATTGATAAAACTTAATGATTACAAGCTCGTTACAACATAAGAATCACGATTCTTGGCAAGGGGAGATCGAGCATGATCTCCCCTCTCATCCGACAGCACCTAGGCCCCAGGCACTCTCTCAGAACCCTTAATCTCTTTACACAATGAAACTGGTATTTATAGGCCTCAACCCATATCAGATGTGACTTGGCCCATTCGCACGATTGGGCCATGCGTATGGTTCTATCGTACGACTGGCCCAATC
>BJCM01206206.1:0-12645 GCA_018326385.1 Flaveria bidentis | reverse complement strand
CTATATAATCAAGTCAATATGCGTTAAACAACTCATTAATGAAATATTAAACATTATAAATCACAAACAGACATTCTCATTTCATTAATTACCCAAGCATTACATAAGTGTAAGACATTCAAGACATATTACATTAAGATCCGAATCTAGGTACATATGTATCAACAAGCATCCATTTTTGCTATGTTAAGAGGCTATACACAAACTATCAAAATTGATTTTGTTACGTCTTGTGACATGATTATTGCATCGTATATTATGTTCCTTATTTTTAAGAGACTCAAGTTTGGGTGCATCTAGACCTTGGTCGTGTTAGTAAGCAACAACCCATTAAGGTAAGTTCATAGGTTGTCCATATGGCATGACACCCAAATTACCTCATGATATATATGCGCTTAGATGGATCTGATATAGGTAGGAGGGCCACACTCTAGGAAATGCCATTTTTTCTATATTGATATTGAACTTTGAACAACATATATGTTATGCTGGACTGGTGAAGGGGGTCAGTACAACAATTTCATAGTGAGAAACGAGTTAGAACACCAAACAAATCAAATAGGGAACTGGGTTTTATGATGATAATAAAAACACAAGTAAGTGACACAAAACAAGATAATATTGGTATTCAAGAATGATGTATATTGTTCTCAAGTTCTTTTACAAGTGTTACAAAGCATGTGAATCCAAGGATCACAGTCAAGAATTATCAATGTTAATCTTGAGTCAAGTCAATATTTGCGGAATCAACATTAACTTTGTTAAATTGTTTTTAATAAATTCAATATCAACAATAATGATTAATGATGAAGACAAACACAATAAGATGAACACAATTAATAATCAATCAAAAATATTTAATTCAAATGTATTTCATTAAAACATATTAATGATTACAGATGAATAAATAATGAATGGAATAAAATTGATTTGAATGTAATGATGTTGATGTGATAGATTCTAGGGTTTGTGTTTATGTGATTTGATGTTTGGTTGTTTGTTATCATAGTGTGTCTTCTTGTCTTCGTCCCCGTCTCCTTTATGTGAAACCTAGGATCCATATTTATAGGCATGTGTGTTTCTGTTAAAGAAACACCAGATCTCTTAGGATTCACACAGCTGTCATGTTGACTTGTTGACTTGTAACACTTGTGTTATTAAATACAAGTGTTTGGACCTCGCAGGAATATGGTCTTCCGTAGATGTTTGTTCTTCCGAAGGTGTCTTGTTCTTCCGAAGGTACTTTGGTCTTCTGAAGGTACTTTTTTCTTCCGTAGGAATCTTCACTTCTGACTTCAGAGTTGATTGTTCATCCGCAGAAGATCTTCGGATGATTGATATTGTAAGAAACATATCTACAAAAGAACAAAAATATTCATCTGTAGATGTTTCTTACACTTAGTCAATTTCAGTAATTGACCAAGAATTATGTTTGTTCGTACAATCATACACAGATCAATACACATATGGGTTAACCTATATATATATATAATGCATGTGACATAATAATGATTTAGAATTGTTCATTACAAATATTGATTAAAGTTCTAAGCCTATATAAAATGATCTAATGATCTAGTCCTATAGTTCCTAGATCTAACAATACTCCCCCTTAGGCTTAGACACTTGTAATCAGCTCTTCAAAACGGAAAGCTCCTTCATTCTAGACACCATCTTCTTGTTGAAGTATGACACTACATCCTTTTGATCATTGTACTTGTACTTAATTTCCATTCTGCATATTCTTTGTAGTGTCTTAATGTTCAGCCTCAAAATGGTGTCTTCTGTTATGAGAGTTTCCACAACACTTTGATTATTGACAAGTTCAAGCTCGTCTTGTTCTAACATCCTCAGTTCGTACACTTCCTTGATGTTAGCTCCTTTTAGCAATCCAACTTCATGTCTTCTTCTCTTATATGCCTTTGCATGCAGTTTATCAATTACTTGAATCATGTGCACATACAAGCATAGATCATGTTGAGCTCTTTCATCAGTCAGCTTTGGAAAGAATTTGTCATGCAAATATGAAGTGTAGATGGGGTGGAGTAGCTTGATTTCCACTAGGTCAAAGAGCCTGATACTATTAGCTTTATTTGTTTTTTCATTCCTTAACAGCACCAGCTCTTTAGTTCTCTTAATATATCCTTATTCAGTTATGGGAAATGTATATTGAGTACCTTCTATATGCTTGATTGTGGCTATCCTTTTGTTTGAATATCCAACTCTCCTCATGAATTCATCATCAATCAATGCAGAGGAATTGGATTTTGATCTTCTTTTGCTTCTTTTCTTGTGCCCATTATCTTCTCTTCTAGCTTCTTTCAACACGTCATCCTTGAATTTTGTTTTTAACTTTCCAACAACTATGGAGAAATCTCTTCCTCTTGGGTTTACTGGATAGTTTGAGATGATTAATCTTCTAAGATCACGTATATCAGCATGAGGAAGCAGTAATACAAATTCAATCAATTGATAGTATTCAACTCTCCAAGATATCCTCTTGATTAAAGCACAGTCCCACTCTGGATCAAATTTCTTGGCCATAATCCTATTTTCCTCACCAGAAGCGGGAGTTGTAATGTGATCAAACAACTGGATTAGAGATGATTTTCTTTCAGTAATATCTCTCACAGTTATGCCCAATGGCCACACTTTTCCAGGGATAACAGCTCTTGGCTCTCTGATTAGATTTTCTTTCCCTTTGTGCTAATCTTTAGGTTCAACAATTATAGGATCAGCAGGGAATTTGCTTTGTCGCTCATATGAAGGATTTCGAGCTTCTGTTCTGAATCTTACTCTAGTGTCAAGCTCAACAGCCATGACATGATCTATCATCCTTCTCAGCTCACCAACTGTTCTTCCTCAAAGCTCATGTGCCTTGTAGTTATGACCCTGTAGCCAATAGACCATATTGTACTTGCTAAGCTTAGCTGTATCACAATGGCCTAGATCTTTTTGATTTTCTAAATGGCTTGAAAAATTATGTATGCTTCATAATCACAAATAGGAATCATAAATCTAGCCACCTCAAACTCTTTCAGCATATCTTTCATCTCACTTAGGCTCATCCTTTCCACCATGTCATACGAAAAGCCATGATTTATTAGGGTCATAAACATTGAGGATTCTGGTCTTTCTTCAAGTATGTCTTTAGTGGTTAGTAGGTCATCAACCTTTTCTTCTTTTTGATCTTTGGCAGATTCATCCTTGGTGAGTTCATTCCATTCATCATCACTTACTGTTTCAGTAGGATACATAGGCTTCAGCTTCTCTTTTTCAGTAGGATAAAGAGTTGGTTACTTGATCAATTTTCAGCATCAGCTTCTCTTTTTCATCCCTCTCAAACTTTACTGATTCTTTGAGCTCAGATTCTTGTTGAAGCAGAGCATCAATCATTTTATTATTGCATTCAACATCTTCTCTTAATCATTTGATTCTTGCTGCTTGCTGCATCATCTGATCATCCTTTTTTTTAGTATCCCTTTCAGCTATTGAATTCTTTGCTTTCTACAATTAGACTTGACAAAAAGCTTGTTGTATTAAGCAACCAGATAGCTTTTGCTCACTAGGATATCATTATCACTAAGCTCGTTTTCATTGTAAGCAACTACATCCACATAGTTGGCTTCTTCTTCTTCTTTCTGATGTTGAGCAGCAATCTCACCATCATTTACATCTTCAGGAGCTATACTAGCTGAGTTTGAACTTGACTCAACTGCTTGCTCTGCTTGATCTTGATTTGGTTGTTGTTGTTGATGGACAACGAATGGAGAGACTGGTTCAGTATTGTTTGAATGGACAAGGGATTCAATCTTGGTTAGAGACAATTGAACAGTACTTGCTTGTGAGGCTAAGACTGTCTCCCCTATGTAAAAGCTCTCAGTGGATTGCTTTTCTTTGATTGGAGAATGATTTGATGAAAGAGGGAGAATGGGAGAGACTAGCTGAGTGTCTTGGCTGGCTATTAATTGTGATTGGGGTCTTTGTGGTTGATTTGGTGATAGAGGGTGGATAGGAGAGATTGGTTGGGTGTTTTGACTGGCTGGAGATTGTGGTAGGGATGATTGAGGTTATTGGTGAATGGGTGATTGATGAGGTGAAGATGAGACTTCCTCAGTGTTAGCAGGTGAACTTCCTTGTTTTTCCTCCCATACCAGTTCTTGTGGAATGTTGGCATTAGCATCCACCACATGAGCAAACATTGGTATGTCTTCTCCTTGATATTTTCCACTAATCTTGTTTAGTATAGATCTCCCTAGGTGTGCTTGAACAAACACATCACCATCTCTAGCAATACCAGGTAGATCAACATTAATGATTAATTGTAAGAATCTTGGAAGCATGAACATTTATCATTCTTCTCCACTCTTTTTTGGTCACATAAACAGTTGAAGATGTACTTAGAGTAGTTACCAGTCCTGATTTCCTATTTGAGATACACTTCAGGTAAATGTGACACACAAACCGGTAGGGCTTTCACAATCTCCCTTTCTGATCTCTCCTCTTTCAAAGTCACCATCATAACCCATCAGTAGAAATATCTTTTTAATGTACTCATGATCAAAGACATCTGGGTGACCACTTTCTTGTTCTCCTAATTCTAGTACCCTTCTTATGGTCTGCTTATCTATCCTTAGTCTTTCATTTTTAATCTCAGCCATAATCACTTCATATTCTCCATCTTCCTCAATTCAAGCCGAGTTCCAGAAATCTACTATGTGATCTTGATGAATCACAGGCTCTGCCGTTAAAGCATAGAAGATCCTGGATCGTCGTAAGTATCTTATGATGTCTCTGCATCCTTCTGACACGAGGTCGCCTAGATTTAAGAACGCACACACATTGTGCTCTCTCGCAAATAGATTATCCATCCGTTCATAAGAATAAAGAAGATCATGTTAGAATCAACATTATTGTCATGAAAATGCGAACAGTGGTGAGGATAACCAAGAATCAAACAGTTCATTATTGATCATTAGACATGTTTTACCTTGAACACAATGATCTGAGATCAGGATTATGTGTTTGTTTGATGTTTTGATTTGGTGATTTTGAATGTTTGAGAAAAAGGAAAAAATTTGTTGAGTGTGTTTTTCTAGGTTTGAAAATTGTTCTAAAAAAGTGAATAATGAATATTGAAGTCAAACAATATCATTTATCCTCTCTCAAACACATTAATTTCATTTATTTAATGATGTGGGACCCTCTATAAAATTTAACTTATCCGCAGTTCTTAGTTCTTCTGCAGATCATCTGCGGATTCCATATATCATCTTCGGATGACTTAAAAACTTCTGCTGATGAAGTATAACTTAAATTTTCATAGGTTACCAATCTATGAAATTAGAGTATATTTTTTGAAATATTGGCTCATCTGTAGTTTACCAATCTACGGATAGACAAGTTTTATTAAATTTCACATTATTGCTTCTGCTGATGCTAAAGGCATTGTAACTTCTGCTGATGCTTAGAATGCACTGTAGCTTCTGCTGATGCTTTTGCACGGTTGAAACGTATTTTATTGTATGGTCCTAGTCATCTGCTTAGAACCATTTATTGCTATTGGATCTTGTTGACTTTGTATTCATGATAATTGTGCACAAGAAGGTTTAAAATTAAATAACTTCATGTATCCAAAAGCCAAGATAGTGCTCAAGTTCCAATTCCTTCATATTGATAATTCATTTGACAATTCTGTTGTTAACTTATTTTCATGATTCTACTCCCCCTAAATTTTTTATTAATGATGAATGAAAGCATTTATCATAAATTTCTGTGAAGAATATCATAAAAGACACATGTTTGTCCAAATAGAAAGAAATTAAACTAAACAAGATTGAAATGAGGACTATGTACAAGCATATATATATACACATATAATGGGATCATACTATAATACTAAGCATCTTTCTGACGAGTTAATTTATTGAAATGATACCTGATCTTTGTTCTAATTACAAGTATGTTTGTCCACTCAAATCCATACAAGAGTATTGTATCAACTAGGCATGCTATTTATCATGTTTACATGTTCATCAGTGAGTAACTATTATGGGCTTCACATTCAATTCACTTAAAGTTTGTCCCCTTTTGTGAATCAAATCATTACTTTTGCACACTTACAAACTATGTATTTTAAGTTATAAGTTCTATCTTGAAATGCATTGGACATCTCATTAATGCAATGTTGAAAAAGCTCCAGAAATAATATACAGTTGATCACATAGGATTTTTTTGAGAGCTTAGATATGATCATCATCAGGTCACCAGGTCTTTACTCACGTAAAACAGAGGTGCCTTTAACCTAGGTCTTTGTTTACACAAAACAGAAGGATGATGAGGATCATAATCTTTTAACCAGTTGGTTACAAATGTAAGCCATGGTGATCATACACCCAGGTCTTTGTTTACATAAAACAGAGGGAGTAAGATTAACAAAGATAGATATTATAAAGTGTCAGTACATAGTGTGTTTAGATGAGTGATTTGGTCACTCGGAATATGACTCACTTTCTGTATCTTTAAAATGAAGTTTCCCATAAACAATCACTTTGCATTATGTTTGGCATGCACTAAGTGTAGTTTCCGCTCAAGATGAACCTATTTACATATCAAGTAACTAGATCAGATTTTAATGTTATTTAAGTATTCAGGTAGAAGCAAAGACATAGTATACTATCATTTCCCAAACATATGTCATGCTGAAATATTTTTTTTTATTTTTTATTATTAAGACAATTTACAAGGACATACACATGTTTTTCTTTGTTTGTTTATTATGATTAATCTAAGTTAATCATGTCTAAAGACTCAATTAGAAAATTAAATCCAACTAAATCAAAAGCTTTAGTGAATAAATCAGCAAGCTGATTTGTTGTATCCACTTTGACTAACTTGATCAAACCTTTTTCTGAGCAATCTCTCAGAAAATGGTATCTTATTTCAATATGCTTTGTTTTACTATGTTGCACATGATTAGAAGTTATAAACATAGCAGCTAAATTGTCAATCTAAATTGGAGTTTGAAGGAAGTTGCAACCATAATCAAGCAATTGGTTTTGCAACCAAAGGACTTGAGAGCAACCAGCTGAAGCAACTATATACTCAGCCTTAGCTATGGATGCATATATATTTGTTTTCTTCTTGCATTGCCATGAAACTAGGCTTGGTCCTATGAATTGACATCCACCAGTTGTGGATTTTCTGTTGTTGTCGCATCCACCATAGTCACTATTTGAGTATGAGTAGAGGGTGAAATCACCATCTTTTGGTACCAAAGACCAAGTCCTGGTTTTCCTTTGAGATATCTAAAGATTCTTTTCACAGCATTCAATTGAGACTCTTTTGGATCTGATTGGTACCTAGCATAAACACACACAAAAAACATAATGTCAGGTCTACTGGCAATTAAATACATAATTGATCTTATCATTGATCTATATAATCTTTGATCAATAGTTTTTCTTGTAGGATCAGGTACAATTTTTTCAATTGTTGAGGCTAGTGTTTTGCATGAAGATGTATCAGCAAGATTGTACTTATTCAATATTTGATGTATGTATTTCTCTTGATTGATAAAAATCCCATCTGTCTTCTTATGAACTTGTAGACCAAGAAAGAAAGTTAATTCTCCTATTGAACTCATTTGAAACTATGATTTCATCAATTCTTCAAAGCTTATACACAACCTCTTATTAGTTGATCCAAATATAATGTCGTCAACATAAATTTGAACATCTAAGATATCTTGATGTTCTTGTTTAAGAAAGAGAGTCTGATCAATAGTTCCTCTTTTGTATCCATGCTTGAGCAAAAAAGATGATAGTGTTTCATATCACTTTCTTGGTGCTTGGTGTAAACCATACAAAGCTTTATCATGTTTGTATACCCTATGTGGGTAGTAAGGATCTTCAAATCCAGGGGGCTATGATACATAGACTTCTTCATCAATTTTCCCATATAGGAAGGCACACTTAACATCCATTTGATACACAATGAACTTCTTATATGATGCATATGCTAGGAACACTCTTTTGGCTTCAATTCTTGCAACTAGTGCAAAAACTTCATCATAGTCTATTTCTTCTTGTGTGTATCCTTGTGCAATCAACCTTGCTTTGTTTCTTAAAATTATACCTTTGTCATCTGGTTTATTTTTGAAGAGCCATCTAGTTCCAATTGGATGTTGGCCTTCAAGTAAATCAACTAGAGTCCACACTTTTTGCTTTCTAAATTGTTGTAGCTCTTCTTGCATATCTTCAATCCAGCTGTTGTCCATTAGAGTAGTTGTGATGTTTGGAGGAACCACTTGTGAAAGAAAACAAGTGAAAAAACAGATGTTGGCAGTTCCATTTTGGCTTCTCGTAGTTCTTTTGGCAGGATCTCCAATGATGTTGTTGACTGGATGAGTCTTACGGATTCTTGTTGATGGAGTTGATGTAATTGGAATAGATGATTCCAAGTTTGTCATATCCATCGTTGCATACTAATCCAATCTAGATGGATAATTTAGGAAGTAGTCAAAGTGTTCTTCTTGTATATCATTGGGTATTGAGTGGTCTTCCTCAGTTTGGACATCAGGAGAATAATTAATGTCTTCCGTAGGAATTTCTCCTGAAGCATTCTGTTCTTCCATAGGAATTACAACAACCTCTCCGGAAACATTTTGTTCATTTGTAGGAGTTACATGAACTTCTCCGGAAGCATTTTGTTCATCCGTAGGAGTTACATGAACTTCTCCGGATGGGATATGAGGAATTGATGAATCATTTCCAATGTTTGTTGTATCTATTTGAAAGTCTGGAACAGTTGCTGATACATTATTCATATCTCTAGATACAAAGTGTACATTTGCTGATGCAGAATCAGTAGCTGTTGATAAAGTGTTTATCCTTGGAGGACCAGTAGATAATGATACTTCATTCAAATTTGGGGGAACAAATGGATAGCATGTATCATCAGATCCTGCATAATTCAAATAACCAAAGTTAAATGACTCTGTTAAAACATCTATATCAAACAGCCATGATGATCCTATAACTAATTTAGTAAATACAGATTCATCAAAAGATACATTAGGAGTTTCTTTCATAGTGTTATATTATGGAATGTAGATCCTGTAAGATTTAGATGATGAGGAATATCCAACAAAGAAACCATCATAGGCCTTTTCTGAAAATTTTAACAATTGTTCTTTTATGTTTAAAACAGATACATGACACCCAAAAGCTCTAAGATATCCTATATAGGGTTTTCTTTTAAATAAAAGCTCATAAGGTGTTTTGTTATGTTCTTTGACAACCAATGTTCTATTTTGACCATTGCATGCTGTATTCACTACCTCAGCCCAAAAGGTGATAGGTAGTTTTGAATCAGCTATGTAACACCCGGTTATTTTTAAAGTCAAAGAAAAAAGAATAGAGTGAAGAAAAAGAAAGAAAAGATATTTTACCCAAGTTAAGGGGTAAAAAGTGTCAAAAAGGACAAAAGGTTGGAAAAGTGGGTGTAAAGTGGGCATGGCCGCCCACTCTCTTCTTACACACTCAAATCTTTAGATCTTTTACAGAGAGAAAGAAAAGGAGCTGAAACTTCGGGTTGAAGAAGAACAAGAGCTGAAAAGTCGAATTCAAGGTAAGAATTCATGTGTTTATGATGTTCTTGACTGGTTTCATCCTCAGTTGTATGCTTATGTGTGTTGTGTGTGTTCGGGTGTGTGTTTTTGGTGGGTTTCTAGGCGGTTGAACTCAATTGCAAACGAGTTTGGAAGAAGACATACTCAAGAGGCTGCTAAGGTGAGTTCTAGAACCCCTCTTTTACACGTTTTAACTGATTTTTGAGGCTGGAAATGCATGTATGAACTTTTATAAAACTAGGGTTTCATACCCGTATGTTTGAATCTGTGTATGTTGCCGGTATGGTGTGATTTTGGTCTATGTTCATGCTTGATGATGTTATGGTTGTGTTTCTAGGCTTAGAATGTAAGATGTAAGCTTAGAACATGATACATGATGTTTGGAGACTGAATCTGCTGATAAGTGTGCCCTAGACTTCTCATACGCCCAAACAGTAGTTCATATGCCTAAGTTTAGAAAATTGCCTAAGTGTTGACAAATGCGGATGAGCATTGACAAATGAGGATGAACATTGACAAATACGAATGAACATTGACAAATGCGGATGAGAAAGTCAATGCGGATGAGAAAGTCAATGCGGATGAGAAAGTCAATGCGGATGAGTAAGTCATGCGACTGAGGAAATGCAGATGAGTAAGTTCATGCGAATGAGGAAATGCGGATGAGTAAGTTCATGCGAATGAGGAAATGCGGATGAACATTGACAAATGTGGATGAGTAAAGTCAATAGCGGATGAAAAAATGCAGATGAACATTGACAAATGTGGATGAGTAAAGTCAATGCGGATGAACAAATGCAGATGAACATTGACAATTGCGGATGAGTAAAGTCAATGCGGATGAGTAAGTCATGCGACTGAGGAAATGCGGATGAGTAAGTTCATACGACTGAGGAAAATGCGGATGAACAAAGTTAATGTGAATGAACAAATGCGGATGAACATTGACAAATGTGGATGAGTAAAGTCAATGCGGATGAACAAATGCGGATGAGTAAAAGAAATGCGGATGAACAAAAAGGGAAATGCGGATGAACACTTAGAATATATTCTGACTTTTTGGGAAAAAGGTGAAATGTAGGCTATGACTTGGGAGGTTCCTGGGGGCTATGTAAGTTGACTTTTTGAGGTCATACATGTTATGATGGGCATGTTACTCACCTCAGTGCTGGTGCCAGGCTATGTGCAATGTGGAAGTCATTTATAATCTTTGGCCTAGTACCCGAGTTATGCATAATGTTGGGGGTGTAGTATACAATGGATTATAGTGATTACTCACCTCGGTGCTGGTGCCAGGCTATGTGCAGTGTGGAAGTCGTTTATAATCTTCAGCCCAGTACTCGAGTTAGGCATAATGTTGGGGGTGTAGTATACAGTTGGGATATTTGTCGCTTACCCCGGTGCTGGTGCCAGGCTATGTGCAGTGTGGAAGTAAATTATGAACTTCGGCAAAGTATCCCATTTGTTTGGGGCATAGCTGATGACACTGATCCAGATAGTGATAAAGAATGTGATAAAGAAGGAAAGGGTTAAAGAAAGTATGTGGTGAATAGTAAAGGAAGATAATAATGATATTATCTATGTGTATGTATTATGCATGATCACGTACAAAAGTAAAGAACGGTTTTAATGAAAGTTAAATATGTGTTATTATAAAACTAGAACTCACTAAGCAACGCTGACTTTTTATGCATTTTCTAGTTGGTAGGTGAGCATTGCTGAGGATGGCGCAGGGCAACTACTCAGCTCTTTTGGATGATGTAGGACTGGTGAAGGGGGTCATTTACAACATAACAACACAAAGAGGAGATTAACCAAACTTAATCAAACAGTAAGACTAGATAAACCACAAGTATGACACTAAGAACACAAGTAATAAGTAAGAGACTGAACAAGAGAACATAAGTGTTTAGTTTTCAAGGATGCAGTATATTGCTTTCTCAAGTTCTATTACAAGTGTTACAAAGCATAAAGGAAAGATACAAGAACAAGGAATACTTATACTACATCCTATAGCCGGCTATACTTTGAAAGCCAGCCGGATACAATTGACTAGACACAAACAAAATCAATTGTAGAGTCAAAAGACAAATTGCCTTTTGACTAGTGACTATGACATGCCATAGCTCACATCCTTATCTATTACAAAATGGATAAATTACATGAAGTAGAAAGTTTACAAACTTAAGACCTCAATGTACAGTTACCCAAAGCATGGACCTTTTCACCAACTCATGTAAGTTGGTGACTTTATAAAGATGCAGCAGAAAGGTGTCCAGCTTTATGGAACAGTACATCAGATAAAGCATGTGTCAAAAGTCTTTGGAAGAAATCTGTCTTCATGAGTTAAAGCTTTGGAAGACTTTATCTCTGAGGCTTCAGAAGACTTCATCTTTGGCTTCGAAAGATATTGGTCTTGGCTTCGGAAGATTTCACACTTAGAACATTTCTGTTACATGTGTGAAACTTCCTAAGCATTCTTCTTCAATGCACTTATGCAACATGCAGGATAGACTTTGGATGTTTGGGTTGCATCAGCCTCTTCATTAATCTCTACCAACTCCCCCTAGGCTGATGCTACCAAAACACTTAGTAGACTTCAGATATCAACAGTCCCCATTAGGGATGATCACCATTTCTTTCTTCATAAGGTGATCAAGATCCTTCAGACTGTCAAAGTGTCTTCTTATGTCAAAGAGATCATGCAAAGGTAACTGAAACATGTCTTGCCAGGTGTAAATGTCTTCAGTGCCTTGATCCCTAATGACATGCCATATTTCTAGATTTGTGGTGTATGTCCAAGACAAGATGGGTCTTCCTAATGCTAGAGGAGCTGTTAATTGGAGTTCATGTAGCATCCTCTGGCTGCACATCCTCAGGATGTTCTGACTCATCCTAGGGTTTAGAAGAGGGTGCAGTCTTCTTCTTCTTTGGCTTTGGTTTAGAAGCCATCCTTTTCTTTCTCTTTACAAGTTTTAACTGAGAAGACTGGCCTACAGTACCATATTGATCTT
>BJCM01206161.1:0-12072 GCA_018326385.1 Flaveria bidentis | reverse complement strand
TTATCCACATAATGTTGTTCTTTTACAAAAGCAACGTTTTAGAAAAACCCATTTTCTAAATTGGTGTCAGTATTTATTTGTTTGATCCTATCAAAAAATAAATATTAATTGGTGTTTGTATAGCTTGTTATTAGGTATGATCCGACTTGGATCATGACATACTAACCACATCAATCTTGTATGTGTCTTGGGCATATGAGGTCCAACAGAAATTGCCTTATTTCACTAGGCGTCTTGGGTACCGACTAGTTCCTTATCACCTCAATCTTTGCGGGATCCACATGTATTCCCTTTTCCATAGCAATGTGACCCAAAAATTGCACCTCACGAATCCAGACGTCACACTTAGAAAATTTGGCGTACAACTGTTTCTTTCTAAGTAGCTCCAAGATTAAACGTAGGTGTTCCTCATGTTCCTCCTTGGTCCTAGAATAAATCAATATGTCATTAATAAACACGATAACAAACTGATCAAGGTAGGGTTTGCACACACGGTTCATGAGATCCATGAACACTGTTGGTGCATTTGTCAACCCAAAAGGAATGACTAAGAACTCATAATGACCATAATGAGTACGGAACGCAGTTTTAGAGATGTCTTCTTCTCGGACTCTAAGATGATGATAACCAGATTTCGAATCAATCTTTGAATAATAACTTGATCCCTGAAGCTGATCAAACAAATCATCAATATGAGGTAATGGGTATTGGTTCTTGACTTTGACCTTGTTCAACTCTCTATAGTCGATGCACATGCGGAATGTGCCATCTTTCTTCTTAACAAAGAGAACAAGTGTTCCCAATGGTGATGAGCTCGGTTGAATAAACCCTTTATCCAACAGCTTCTGGAGTTGCGTAGATAATTCCTGCAGTTCCTTCGATGCTAGACGGTAAGGTGCTCTCGCAATCGGAGCAGCTCCGGGAGTCAAATCGATCTGAAACTCGACTTAGCGATGAGGTGGTAGTCCATAAAAATCCTCTGGAAACACCTCCAGAAAGTCACGAACCACCAGAATGTCTTGTATCTTCTTTTCCTCTTGTTGCTGGTTAGAGACGAGAGCTAATATGGCCAAGTGGCCCTTGCGTAACCACTTCTGAGCCTTCATGAACGATATGATGCCTATCGCATCACCATTCTTCTCACCCTTAACCAAAAGCATTTCCCCATCTACTATGGGAATACGAATGACCTTCTCATGACAAATTATCTCGGCCTGCTTTTGTAACAGCCAATTCATGCCTACGACCACATCAAAACTTCCAAGAGTAACGGGCATAAGGTCAATGTCAAAGGTATGACCAACGAGTTCTATCTTGTAATTCTTAAGGATATGCGTAACAAAGATTTGCTTACCATTGGCCAACTCTACAACATACTTAGACTCCATGACAGAGGGCATAACACTTAAGGGGTTACATAACTTAGTAGAGATAAAACTCCTATTGGCTCCAGTGTCAAACAGTACAGAAGCAAAATGACCATTAACAAGAAATTTACCAGTAACAGTAGTAGGATCGTTTAGAGCTTCACTTGAACCCATGACAAAGGCTCGCCCTTTGGCTCCACCATTGTTGCCTCCATTGTTGTCACCATTACCACCATTGTTGTTATTGCCACCATTTCCATTGCCATTCCCATTTCTTTTTAGTTGAGGACTATTTTTCTTGAAGTGCCCTTCCTTTCCACACTCAAAGCAGCCCTTTGTTGTTTCATGGGGCTGCTGAGGCTGCTGAGGTTGTTGAGGCTGTTGAGGTTTCTTCATCAGTTCTCCACGACATTCCTTTGTTGTGTGTCCAGCCTTCCCACAACGCTGGCATCGGAAACCATCACACCTGCCAGTGTGGTGATAGTTGCACTGATTGCACCTTGGATTTTTCCCCACGTATCCAATTAGTCCTTGAGATGATGAAGATGATTGGTTAAATTTGCGATTGTTATCAAACCGCCTATATTGATGTTGTTGTTGAGGTTGGTGTTGCTGAGGTTCATTGTTAGATGACGATCCCTTGCTAGCATTATTTTCCCACTTATGTTTGTTATCGGGCATGGTTGCCACAACGCCCCGCTTGGGTAACTTCCATTGCTCCACAACTTGGTCAGTGAGCTTGTGAGCCATTCGCATCACCTATTGAATAGTAAGGAGATTTGCAGTAGTCACCATACTCTGAATCTCCGGAATTAAACCATGCAAGTATAGCTCAATCCGTCGGCTTGGCAGGTTAACCATGCTAGGACAAAGTGTAGCTAGCTCATGTGACCTAGTAGTGTAGGCCTCGATGTTGGATCCATCCATCTTCAATTTCCAGAACTCAACTTCCAGCTTTTGAACTTCATCACAAGGGTAATATTCCTCGGTCATCATCATATTGAATTCCTCCCACGACAGCGCATTTTCTATTGCCTGACCAAGCATCTGCACTTGCGCATTCCACCATGTGAGTGCTGCACCTTCCAGTATTCCTGTAGCGTACTTCACCTGATTTAGTATTGGGCAGTTGCATTTGGCAAAAACTAACTCAGTCTTCTCAAACCATCTTACAAGCCCTACAGCTCCCTCGGCTTCGCTGTAGGTATGCGGCTTACAGTCCAGGCGGTCCTGTATTCACGCATCAGGGTAAAGGAATCAAACCGAAAGAAGAAATCACCTAATGGAATATCCGTGTAAATGATGACTAGTGTCACCATTTACCTCCAAACTGTGCAGGCTGAGTGTTCAATGCCGCTTGCACGTGTTGGTTTATTAGCGCAGCTAGTTCAGTTGGGGTCATGTTCACGTTGCAGGCGCCACATCCACTGTCATGCCCTCGGCCACGTCCACGTCCTCTGCCTCTGCCGTCCATTTTTCACTTTACATTCACGAATACCATAATAAGTAACATCTAACATATTAATCCCATTGAAGTATAGTAAATAATAAGAAATAATGTACAGTCACAACCACAACATTTATAACCAAAATGATAAAATATCATAAATAATTTCTAAGTAACTCATAAAATATCCAATCAATGTCAAAATTTAAGTTTTCAGTTGTGTGGGAAACAACCTTCCCACATAGGTTTAAGAAAAACGTTATGCAGTCAAAGTCATAAGAATAAAGAGAATCAATCGAACAAAGCTAATCCATCACTGTCTCCACCGTCCGGGGCTTCTTCTGGTTCTTCCTCAGGGTCTTCATCGGGGTCTTCGGCAGGTGCAGGGTTGTCCTTGATTTGTAGTGCTGCGAGCTGTGCTTCCAATCAGGTTAGTCTGCTCTCGACGCCCACATCATGGAGATCCTGCTCGCCTGTATGCGCAATAAGATCCATCACTCTGCCAGCCATCTTGAAAATTCCTTTGATAGACATCGACAAATGCTCCTCATTTATTGCCATCTTTATCCATAGTCGACATACATCATCCTTTAGTGTGGAGTTCTCATCAGTGAGCACTCCAACTCGTCAACGCTCAGTTTCAAGTGTCGCGGTCAATGCCGCCACGACATGCTCGAGGGGTGCATCTAGTGATGGGAGAGTGGGTGCTGCAGAAGTAGTTGCTGACCTAGTCCTCGGTCTAACAGTAGTCAGCTTTAGAACACACTCTCTACAAATCATGTGATCTATACAAGTCGGGTAATAACTCCAATCTCGTGGAGGGTCGTGATCAGGTGGCACAAACGGTTGATCCTAGTCTGTCTCACCACGAGGGTAAGGATGTTGCGCCCAGTCATACACTCGGTGAGGTACAGGTGGAGGGGATTCAGAACAAGCACACCTTTTTCCCAAAACCCGGGATGATGATGCCATGCTTCAGTGCATGTGATGTATATGCCAATAAGTATATAGTAAAAGGATAAGTCAGGAGTAACTAACTAACTGTGTGTGGTTATAGACTAGTGTGTATGCAACCTAGTTCCCTATAATAAATGGCTATGATACCAATTTGTCATACCCTCAAAATCCACATGCGGAGTTTTACCACAAGGCGTGTGAACAAACCAGAATCATAGTCATTAGTTACTCAGAACGATACTATATGCCACATTCAAAACAAACCAACCAAAGTTTAAACATTTAAAACCATGCAGAAGCGTTTTGTAAATAAGACAAACCCAAAGAAAATAAATGCAAAATATGGCAAAACACGCGCCATCCCAATGTTCAAATCCATAAATAAAAGGCAAACAAATATATCTATGAAATAAAGCCTTAGGATGTATACTGGACCCGTGTTGTGCTCCTAATGGCAAGCAAAGCTAACGACCTGAGAATAGCATACAAAAAATGTCAACACAATGGTTGGTGAGTTCAAGAGTTTGCGTTTATCATAAATATTAATAGTTGTATAACATAAGAAGTGTATTGGATAAGATAGCTAGTCTATATTCACATGTAATAACCATAGTGATTTCACGATCGAAGCTGACTGTGTTGCGTTTGTTGCCTCCCGTCAAGACTTACCAGGTCGTGACGATGTTTGTGTTTAGGACAATATTGCACCCATTTGACCTCGAGTCGCACAGGTTGGGCTCGTCACACCTAGTAGTACTACCCAAGATTTCCCGCTAGTTACCTTTATTAACGATCCGAAAGTGTGAGGACTTTTCAAGGTATTAAGCACTATGTTAAAACATACACTACTTATAATAATAAAACAGCGTTTGAGTACAAGTATGCTACCTCCCCCAGAAGAGAGTTTATAAAATAGAGGGGCATGAACTCACCTGGTGTATACTGATAATGAATAAAGAGACTCGTGATAGGTGCAAAGACAACCTTTCAAAGGTTACCTAGATCACACAAGTACATAAGTACGTGTACACAGAAAACTTAACAACCCTAGGTTAACCTAGTTGACCCGTTTGACCCATTGGTGACATATTAGATGGAATATTGTTTAATCATGCAAATCAACTTATCATACACGAATATCATGTAAGTTATCTACGTGCATCACATCATCAACCCATGTTCTACCTAGGTCATCATACCACATTAGATCATCAAACACTCATGCAAATCTCAAATAATCATCATGCTCAATCAATATAAATACATCACATCAAACAATTCATACGTGAAGTCTAAGCATGCATTACATGCCATTTGAAGTCACCCACGACCTAACATCCTAAACCCTGCCAATCCTACTAAGTAGGGGCCTCGGATTCTCATGCGTGTATGACAATCATAACCACATTACTAGCATATATAGTGACAACCAAATTTCAAACCCAATCATGATCTCCTAATCACTAACCATAATTCATCATCATGTATGATCATCAAAATCTATACTTCAATATGATCAACCAAGCATCCATACAACTCAATTCCACATTCTAACACAACAAACATCATCCACAATCATTCTAATATGATCTTAACATCATAAGCATGTCCAAATCATCACATCCAAAGTTCTACAAAAATAAAGTTTCCCTTTTGGGAAAGTAATAACCAAAAGTGCTCTAGCATCCAATTCAACCATAATTTCAACAATTATATACCTAATCAAGTTCATAGCATTCACTCTAACATGCTAATCATCTCCAAAACATCTGAATTCTCAACATCATACGCAAAAGGTTCTACTTTTAGTAAGTCATGATCAATATCATAATTTCATGGATTTTCTTGTACAATTCAATTAAACTGACATATAAGCATTACATCTAACATCTTAACATTATCAAATCATGAATTCCAAGAACAGAAAGTTTCCTCTTATGGCAATGTATGAACTAGACGATCAAACCCTAGATTTCTTGCACAATCAACATAATCTAGCATTCATAAAACCTTACTAACATCATATAATCATCATACAATCATCAATTTCATATGATCATCAACAATTTCCAGATTAGGGTTCATCAAGAACAATCAACATGAAGAACTAATCAAAACTAACCTTTAGATGTGCTTAGATGATGATTATCACTTGAAATCAACTTGTAATACTTGAAACCACTTGGAACTCGACTTATGTATGTGTTCTTGGATTAAAATCACAATGCGAAGGGTGTTTGGAAGAGGTTGCAGCCGAAAATTAGGGTTTGGGGGGATTGGGGTTGATTTTGGTTAATTATGGTAACCTTTAGTTTTAGAATATTTTCCAAATAACCCCTTTAATTTGTTTTATAAAAACTATCTTTCTAATACTTTTTAAGTAGTTTTTAACTAAAAAACACAAGTATTAATAACCAATAATAATAATCCTAGGCATTTACAATAATTCACATAACACGCGAAATATATTACATGTTATCACGTTATCGCGTAAAACTTATAAAACAAACATTTAAAATTCTATAAAATCATGAACCACATAATCACAACTAATAATCAACATTATTAATTAGATTATTATTGTTTATCATAGATTATTATTATTAAGTCACCAACGTTCAATGACAACTAGTGTGTGCTCACAACACGTGTATGCAAGACTTAACGGAACTAACAGAGTTTGGTACCGGATGTCACAAAATCCTTGATACATTTTGTGATGAAAAGGGTACTGCAAGACAATATAGTGCTCCTAGGTCTCCTTAACAAAATGGTGTTGCTGAGAGGAGAGGACACTTATTGAAGCTGCAAGAACTATGATGTCTAACTCTAAATTGCCCAACACCTACTTGGCAGAGGCAGTTAATACTGTTCGCTATGTGCAAAACAGAGTTTTAGTAGTTAATACACATGGTAAGACTCCTTATGAACTTTGGCACAAGAGGAAACCTTTTATTGGTTTTCTCAGGTCATTTGGATGTCTTTGCACCATCTTGAATACCAAATATCAAATTACCAAGTTTGATGGGAAAGCAAATAATGGACATTTATTAGATACTATTCCCAAGCCAAGGCTTATAGAGTATACAATCTCAGAACTAGAGTAGTTGAGGAGTCAGCCAATATGACTTTCAAATGAGCACATTCCTAGTGTGAAAGGTTCTAGTCTTGATTGGTTGTTTGATCTTGAATTAGTTACCAACTTCTTTCACAAATCTTGTGAGCATGTTTTAGGATCTACAGATATACTACCTATAGGTGATCCTGATCCAATATTTGAGCTAACAAGACCTTTAAGCAATACTACTTTAGCTCAAGTTGTAACTAACTCTACAAATGAAGTTTCCATCAACACAACATTGACTGACACATCTAAGAAGCCTTTAAATTCCAGCTCAGTGGCTTAACATTCAGATAAAGAAGCTTCAAATGTAGAAGATCATGGTAGTGGTGAAAGTGATCAAGAATTTCTTGATGGTGATAATCACTCCATTGAAGACAACATCAATGATGTCATACACTTATTGGATAAAGTCTCTCTTGATAAGTTTGTTGAGATGGTGGAAGAAACTTCTATGCCAGATCTAAGTTTCTCTAATTTAGATCACTCTAAGCAACTTGTTGTGATCCCTCAACTAAGGATTCACAAGTCTCATCCTACCACAAACATCATTAGAAATGTTGACTCATGGGTAAAAACAAGAGGACAAACCCATGATGCAAATGTTTGTCTTCACTCTTTTTTCTTATCCCAAATAGAGCCTGAGAAAGTTGATGAGGCTTTAAAGAATGTAAGTTGGGTTGAAGCTATACAAGAGGAGCTGCTTCACTTTAAAAGGCAAAAGGTTTAGAACCTATGTCCTCTTCCTCAAAGGAAGACTACTATAGGAACCAAATGGGTGTTTAGGAATAACAAGGATGATTGAGGACTTGTCATCAAAAACAAAGCTAGACTACTTGTTCAAGGATACACACAAGAAGCAGGAATTGACTACACATATGTCTTCGCTCTTATGGCAAGAGATGAAGCTGTTAGAATATTCTTAGCTTTTGTTGCATACAAATATTTTAAGGTCTACCAACTTGATGTCAAGTGTGCTTTTCTTTATGGGGTGATTGATGAAGAAGTGTATGTCAAACCACCACCTGGGTTTGCAGATCTTTGTCATCCTAATTATGTCTGCATGCTTGATAAAGCTCTTTATGGGCTACTCCAAGCACAAGGAAATGGTATGAGACTCTATATATGTATCTTTGTCAGCATGGATACAAAAGGGGTACTATAGATGGAACTCTCTTCATCAAAGGAACATGTTATGACTTAATGCTAGTTCAAGTTTATGTAGATGACATTATCTTTAGGTCTACCAATCTAAAGCTCTGTAAACACTTTGAGAAACTAATAAATGATAGATTTGAAATGAGTTCCATAGGTGAACTCAATTTCTTTCTAAGAATTCAAATGAAGCAAGTTGATAGTGTCATCTTCATAAGTCAGTCAAAGTATGTACATGACATACTTAAAAGAGTCAAGATGACTAATTGTAAGGTTGCTAAAACACCCATAGCCAAAAACCACTCCGTTAGACCTAATCTTGAGGGGGAGTGTGTGGATGAGCATCTCTATCATAGAGAATCTGGTGCAGCACTCAAGGACAAACACATCAATATTAGGTATCATTTGATTAGAGATAACTTTGAAAAAAGATTAATCAAACTAGTCAAAGTTAACACAAATGAACAATATGTTGATCTGATCACCAAAGCTTTTGATGTGCAGAGATTTAAGTATCTTGTATCAGCTATTGGGATGATTAACTTTGAGTAGATTTTCTTAAAACTTAATCATATTATTTCTAAAATTTGTGTTTCCTAAGTGGTCTATTTTTATCACCTTCATAAGCCCTTGTTTACTCTAGAAGAAAAATCTTTTTAGAAGACATTGATTTTCTACTCTTCAGAAAATGTGCATTTACATTCGAAAGAAATTTATGTCTTCAAAACAAACAATTACTTAAGAAAATTTACCTTCGGAAGAAATTGTCAAAATATCTTCCAAAGCTTAAAAATATTCTTAAGTACTTGTACGTTTTCAAGAACAATTTTCTTCCGAAAGCAATTGACTCTCGGAAGTTTTATTCAAACTTCCAAGTCTTAATCTCTTCCGAAACAAAATTTTCTAAACTCTTTGGAATATCTTCCGAAGCCATTTTGGCTTGGGAAGATTTTAATCAAAAACTTCTAAAGTAAAATTATCGTCAGAAGATTTTAGACTTCCAAGAAAACAACATTTTTGCGAAAAAGAAAACTACTTTTCAGAGGTGGGACCAACATCCAGATTTTAAAGTTTATCATCTTTTATTAACTTTGTGTGAGATCCATTTCTTATATATACCCAACGGTTCACCCCTTTTCACTCCCTTCTTCTTCTGTACTATTCCAAAACCTAAATTCACCCACAAACCACTTTTTTCTTCAATTTCTTACCTTTAAGCTTTCTAAAATGGCCAACCTAAACCACAGAAACGATCTTATTTCTCCATGCAACTTCATTGGCAACATAATCAGGTTGCCCTATTGAACTTTGAGAAAGATTCTAGTTTCTCAGAGATTTGCTGATTTTTGGTTTTATCCAACTACTTCACCTCCCTGACCATTGATCCTATACTCTTTGAGGATCATCTGCTTGAATTCTGGAAGACCTATCAAGAGGTCATAATGGATGGGGAGAAGGCACTATCTGCTACAATGTAGGGGTTGACAATCTTCTTCACTCCAGCTATTATCAACAGTCATCTTCAGCTGGATGATGAGGAAGGTGATTTGTCCTTTCCAAAGAAAGTTGTTAACCACTCCTCTTAGCAAATGGGCTATGAAGGAAGGAGATGGTCTCATCCCAGGAGAAGTACCTGCTTCATGTGGTCATCCATAGCTTGTCCAATAAGCATGGAGGGTAGGACCAAATTCCTGAGGATCTCTTCTTCATAGTGCATGAAATGGTTCAAGGGGTCAAGTTCAGGTACTCTTAATTTGTCAATATAAATTTACTTGAAAAACTTGGACTCCTTAGAGTATTACATGTTTCTTGGATATCTTCAATACATTCTCAACTGTGAACTGGGCTCACAGTTGAGGGAAATAGGTAATATTTTTAAATTGGGACAGATGAAGCCCAACATCTTTAAAATAATGAAGAAGCCAATTGTTGGCTTCTTTGGGGTAGAAACAACCCTTGTCCCCAAAATGTTAGAGCTCATTGCTTAAGGTGACAACCTAGCAACACAAACTAGTGTTGATCCTACACCTTCTACCTCTTAACCACCTAAATAGCCTTAAATTTATCCTCACCTACCAAAGAAAATCCAAACAAACCCCAACATTAGCAATTCAGCTTGTGCAGGCCCCCATATCATCATCCATACAGGAAGAAGTGGACACTGGAGCTCCCACTTCTCCTGAGGAGCAAAACACTACCATCTCATCAAGAATCAGTGTTGAGGTTCTCCATGCTCAGCCTGATGAGCTCCTTAGCCCATCAGCCTTAAGCCTTCACTATAAGTCTCAACAGTCAAGTGAACAAACTTCAGGGGAAATTTACCATCCTCAACCTCTAGATCTAAACCAACCCATTCCAAACCTTGAATTCTATGATGATAATGACATGGGATTCAGTGAGTACCATGAGTCTCTCTACTTCTCGTCTAATCAAAAAGAGATGAGTGCTCCTGCCTCTCCCTTGTCTTGCCTACATCATTCACCCATCACTAAGATGGATCTTCTTGAACCTGTTTAGGAGGTCCATATGGAAGAGGCTCTCACTTCTATAAGTGATTATATAATTAAGACCTTAACCATTGCAACTCATCTAATTGACACTTCACTTGAAGCTGTTAGTGAGTAGGAGAAATCTAGCAGCCAAGAACATGATGTTGGTGGTGAGAGTGAAGACCTTGGTCTGATTCTCTCATCCCCTAATGATTCTTCTGATGAAGATGATGGGAAATTGAAACTAAAGGTGCAAAAAATGTCACACACTTGCTCATATCTAGTCTCTAAGGTTCGTCATTCAGAATCTCAGGTGGTTATCTTTTAAAATAGGGTCAATGATCTGCAACTTGAGATATCTTATCTCAAAGAACAACTAGTTAGAAGTCCTTTAAGGAGAGCTCATCTAGGAACACAAGAACCTGTGGATGTGATTGACCTAACTCCTAGCTCACCTATGTAAGAGGGTGATGCAACCAAAAGGGAGAGAAAGTTATAACAATCACAGAACTTGGGAGTTCTTCATAGAGTATGGACATTAAGGACACACCATCCTTACTTGCAATTGTTCATACTTAGCAACTTCCTCAAGTTCACATTGATGTGGACTCACTAGACTCCCTCATTCAGAGTCACTTTGAGGAAGGTCTTCCAAGGGCTATGTCATCCCCACCCCAAGGAACTTCAAACTGTTGGGTTTGTTGGACCATTATCAAGATAGTTTAACCATTTAAACTTGAAAAATGTAGAGGAATAATACCTTAATCTTATGATTTATAATCTGAAAATTAAGGTTAATAACATAACAACGACAAACCCAAGAACATAGGATCAAATATATGTGAATGGACTAGCTATCAAAAAGAAATAACAACCAAAATCAAACCATGGAACTACCTTCCAAAGGCTGTTGAAAAACATGATTTTGATGAAGAGAATGATGTTGTTAAACAGCCAAAACACCAAGGAAAGGTGTCCTCAAGCTTCCATACCCACAAGCATCAAGCAAAGACCATTATTGCTAGGATTTGTACACCAAAAACCCAAAGAAGAAGCTGTTGGAACACCTTCCAGCCGAGAGTCTCTTCAAGAAAAGGAGAGAACTTTTTGTTCTTGTGGTTCTTGCATGTGAGAAAGAGAAGAAGATGGAGTGTTTTTACTAGTTAAGTGTGTGTTTGTTTTCAAGAAACAAAAGGCACACCCACTCCCAAAGGGGCGGCCGAAAATATGTTTATAATTGGGATTTCCCCCCTAAAACTTAAACACCCATTTTTCTAATGTTAACTAGTCACTAATTGAGTTATATATAATTAACCTTTTAATTGTATAACTCACACACACTCCTTTATTGTTTGATGTTATTTAACTAACTTAAATAACATTACAAACAATATCTATGAACAAAATATCCCTATAAATTGTTCAATCTCATATGCAACTTATTTAGAAAACTCATTTTCTAAATTGGAGTATTTATTTAATTGCATGATCATATCATCAATTAAATATTATTTGGTGTTTGCTAAGCTTGTTATT
>BJCM01206159.1:0-17308 GCA_018326385.1 Flaveria bidentis | reverse complement strand
CAGTGCCTTCTCCCCATCCATAATGACCTCTTGGCAGGTCTTCCAAAATTCAAGCAAGTGATCCTTATAGAGTGTAGGATCAATGGTGAGGGAGATCAAGTAGTTTGACAAAGGCAGAAAACGACAAATCTCTGAGAAACTATCATCTTTCTCAGAGTTCAACAAAGCAATCTTGTTGTGTTACCTGTGAAGTTGCATGGAGAAATTATGGTTGTTTCTGAGATTTAGATTGGCCATTTTGAGAAGCTTAAGGGTGAAGGAAGGTGGAGAACAAAGGCGGTTTAGGAGGATTTAGGTCGGAGGAATAGTGCAGATGAAGAAGATGGAGAAAAAGAGGGGAATTGTTGAGTTTATATATGAAATGGATTTAAGACAAAGTTAACGAAAGAGGATAAACTTTAAAATCCAGATGTCCGTCGCACCTTTAAAAAAATAGTTTTCTTGGAAGTCGAAAATCTTCCGAAGGTAATTTGTATTTGGAAGTTTTAATAAAAAGCTTCCGACGCCAAAATGACTTCGGAAGATATTCCTGAGAATTTTGCTTCGGAAGAGAATTAAGACTTGAATACTTTATTCAGTTAAGAATAAAGCTTCCGAGAGTTAATTTGCCTCGGAAGAAAATTGTCCTTGAAAACATACAAGTGTTTAAGAAAAGATTTAAACTTTGAAAGACATTTCAGAAATTTCTTCCGAAGGAAATTTTACTTAGACAAATGTTTGTTTTAAAGACATAAATATCTTCCAAAAATAAATCCATATCTTTCGAAGGACAAAAGGATCAATATTTTCAAAAGTCTAAGGAATGTCTTCTAAAAAGATTTTCATCCAGAGAAAACAAGAGCTTATGAAGGTGATAAAATAGACAAAATAGGACACACATATGTTAAGAAATAATATGAATTAGTTTTAAGAAAAAACTGCTCAAAGTTAATCATCTCAATAGCTGATATAAGATATTTAAATCTCTGCTCATCAAAGGCTTTGGTGAACAAATCAACATATTGTTCATTTGTGTTAACCTTGACTAGTTTAATTAATCCCTTTTCAAAGTTATCTCTAATCAAATGATACAATATATTGATGTGTTTTGTCCTTGAGTGCTGCACGGGATTCTCTGTGATGGAGATAACACTATTGTTGTCTATGTGGATGGGAGTCTCCTTGAAGTTGAATCCATAGTCCAACATCTGATTTTGAATCCAAAGCACTTAAGCACAACAGCTTGCAGCAACAATGTATTCAACCTCAACAGTTGATGCAGATACACAAGATTGTTTCTTACATTTCCAAGAGACTATCCTTCCACCAAGAAATTGACATCCCCCTATGTAGACTTTGTAGTCATGTTGCAACCACCATAGTCACTATCTGTATAAGCATACAAATTGAAGTCATTGTTCTTTGGATACCAAAGGCCAAGTGATGGAGCACCTTTGAGATATCTTAGAATTCTTTTGACAGTGATTAGGTGTGACATCTAGGGATTGGCTTGATATATTGCACAAATACATGTGGCAAACATGATATCAGGCCTGCTAGCTATGAGGTACATAAGAGACGTGATCATTGCCCTAAAGAGATGCTCAGCAACACACTCCCCCTCAAGATCAGGTCCAAGGGAGTGGTTTCTGGCAATAAGTGTCTTAGCAACCTTACCATCAGTCATGTTGAATATTTTAAGTATATCTTGAACATACTTATGAATATGCCATTGTCAACTTGCTTCACTTGAATTCCTAGAAAGAAATTGAGTTCCCCCATGGTACTCATTTCAAACCTGTCTTTCATCAGCTTTTTAAAGTCTTTGTAGAGCTTTGAATTTGTTTACCCAAAGATAATATCATCCACATATACTTGAACTAGCATAATCTCACTTAATGTTCCTTTGATCAAGAGAGTTCCATTAATAGTACCCCTCTTGTAGCCATGCTGAAAAAGATACTACGATAGAGAATCATACCACTTCTTTGGTGCTTAGTGCAACCCATAAAGAGCCTTATCAAGCTTGTAGACATAATCAGGATGATTAGGATCTGTAAACCCAGGTGGTTGTTTGGCATACACCTTTTCATTAATCATCCCATAAGGAGAAGTATACTTGACATCAAGCTGGTAGACATTTAAGTTCTTGGATGCAATAAAAGCTAGGAATATTCTGACAACTTCAAGTCTTGCTACAGGAGCAAAGACATCTGTGTAGTCAATTCTTTCTTCTTGAGTATACCCTTGAACAACTAGTCTTGCCTTGTTCTTGATGACAAGTCCTCTATCATCCTTCTTATTTCTAAACACCTATTTGGTCCTGATAGTAGTCTTCCCTTGAGCAAGAGGACATAGGTTCCAAACCTTTTTCCTCTTGAATTGAAGCAGCTCCTCTTACATAGCCTCAACCCAACTTCCATCATTTAGAGCCTCATCAATTTTCTTTGGCTTTAATAGGGACAAAAAACAAGAATGAAGACAAACATTTGCATCATGGGTTTGTCCTCTTGTTCTTACCCCTATATCAATATCTCCAATGATGTTTGTGGAAGGGTGAGACTTATGGATCCTTAGCTAAGGGATCACAACAAGTTGCTTAGATAGATCTGAATTAGAGAAATTCAGATCTGGCAATGAGGATTCACCCTCCACATCAGCACACTTATCAAGATTAACTTGATCCAGTGAGTGTGTGACATTATTGATGTTGTCATCAATGGAGTGGTTATTAGCGTCAAGAAATTCCTGATCACTGTCACCATCACCATGCTCTCCAACATTTGTCATTGATGATCCTTCTTCTGAGTTATGTGCCACTAAGCTGGAATTTGAAGGCACCCCAGAAGTATCAGTAGGATTTGTCATTGATGTGCTAGTAGAAGCTTCATTTACAGGATTAGTTACCACTGGAGCTGAAGATGTGTAGCTTAAAGGTCTTCTTAGCTCAAATCTTGGATTAGGCTCACCTGTAGGTAATATATCTGTAGACCCTGAAACATGCTCACAAGATTTATTAAAATAGTTGGTAACTAAATCAAGATCAGGTAGGCAATCCGGACCTGGACCTTTCACACTAGGAGTGTGCTCATTGAAAGTCACATTGGCTAACTCCTCAACTATTCTAGTTTTGAGATTATATACTCTATAAGCCTTAGCTTGGGAAGAGTATCCAATGAAGTGTCCATCATCTGATTTCTCAGCAAACTTGGCAATTTGATCTTTGGTATTCAAGATGGTGCAAGGACATCCAAATGGCCTGAGAAAACCAATGAAGGGTTTCCTCTTATGCCAAAGTTCATAAGGAGTCTTACCATGAATTTTAACCACTAAAACTCTGTTTTTCACATAACAGGTAGTGTTGACTGCCTCAGCCCATAAGGTGATGGGCAGTTTAGAGTCAGAGTTCTTGCAGCTTCAATAAGTGTCCTGTTTCTCCTCTCAGCAACACTATTTTTCTGAGGATTCCTAGGAGCACTATATTGTCTTGTAATACCCTTTTCATCACAAAATGTATCAAGGAATTGGTTATTGAATTCAGTTCCTTAATCACACCTTATGGTCTTGACCTTGTGTTCACATTGAATCTCAATCTTTAAGATGAAATTCTTCAAAATCTCAAGAGTCTCATCCTTAGTTCTAAAGAAGAAGACCCAAGTGAATCTTGTAATGTCATCTATGATCACTAAACAATAAAAGGTCCTTCCTAAACTCATTACACTAGTGGGGCCAAAGAGATCCATATGTAATAAGTGTAGGGGAGTACTGATGGAGTTTCTTTCCATTGGCTTGTGAGATACCTTATGTTGCTTCCCTTTTAGGCATGCCACACAATGGTGATCACTTGTAAAATCTTTCTTTGGCATTCCAGTTACCAAATCATTCAAGTTTATTCATGTTTTTAAAGTTTACATGGCACATTCTTTTATGCCAGAGAAAAGACTCATCACTATTTGCTTTAGATAGAAAGCATGAAACTTCTCCCGAGGGAGATGTTTCTTGCAGATCCATCTTGTACATGTTCCCTTTCCTGAGGCTCTGAGTAGGATATGCTCATGAGGAATGACCACCCCGGGCCTAATAATAATGCACTAATACTTAGTGAAGAGCATGTTATGACTTTGATCACAAAATTAGGATACAATCTGAAGACTGTACCCAAGCTCCTTGACAAAGTTTACCTTCTCAAGGCTGAGCTTACCATTTATGACATTGCCCCTTCCTATAATGTAACTCCCTACATCTCCTCCAAAAGCAACTGGTCCTCCATCAATTCTTTCAAACTTTTGGAGTAGTGACCTATTGCCTGTCATGTGCCTGGAACAGCTACTGTCAATGATCCATACATTCTTATTTGTCTTGAGCTATTCGTGCACAAAAGAGATGGTTAGTTACATTTGGAAAACCAAGTCTCATTGGTCTTGGGCTCATCAAAACAAGTCAAAGACAATGCAACAGTAATTGGTCCTATAGTCATGCTAGAGGAGTCTTTTGCTAAAGTTGACAAAGAACTCTTAGCCACTTGGTCTTTCTTTGACTTCCACACCACCTTTTAAAGCTTAGACTTGACCTTCAATACTACAAAAGTTTTACTGACTTTGGAAGTTTTGATGATTGGGCCTTCAGAAGATCTTGCTTTCACTGTAGCAGGCTTCAGTACTTCATTCCTTCCTTCTGAGACCAAAGTTTCTTCCGAAGGCAAGTTTCCACTTGTCTTCCTCTTCATTTTCGAGCTTCCAAAGGAAAAAGATTTTCCTTCCGAAGCTTGCTTCTTTTTCTCCATACTCTTAAAAGTTTCTTTCTTTGTGATGTGGAGAGTACTCTTTGGATTGTAAACATAATCTTTAGCAAGGTGAGAGGTACTCTCACACATAACACAGTTCATTTTCTTCCTTCTAAGAGTCTTCTTCTATGAACAAGGCTGAACTTGATCACTTTCAATCTCCGTCTTCTCAAATGATGTGGCCATTCTTGTGGGGTTAGAACTACCTTTGGAGCTTGATGATTCATGTTGTACATCAGTGGTGCACAACTTATCAACCTTCTTCTTGATAATGGAATGATTTGGACATGGACTAGAACTCTTGTTGTTGGAGTTCAAGTTTGTGTCCTCAGCTTTAACCACTTAAAATCCTACAAAAATAAAGACTTGTTTCTGTGCAGAGTTGAAGGTGACCTTAATCTCTTGGGCCTTCTTGGACTTTCTTTTGGCCTTTCTGATCAAGTTCTTTCTTTTGGACTTGGTCATCCTAACAACTTTACTCTCCTTAGAGGGATGGTGACCCTTCTTAAAATGCTCTTCTTCATTTTTCTCAAATCCATTCTTCACCATCTCTTCTTCATCCTTTTTAGTCAAGGGGTCTATAAGGGGAAGCTCATCTTCACAAGTTCCATTCCTAGGAGATCTTACAGACAAGATTATGTGTGGAGGAGCTATCTCACAAGATCCCAGTCCTTGCTTATTTTGATAACAAACTTTTGCATGTAAGGATGAGGATATCATGTTCTTTAAGATCTCTTCTTCAAGAACACATTATACTACCCTGGCTTTGCTGATCACAAGCTCAGTCTGACATTTAGTTAACTTAGTTATGAGGTCTTTGATCTGAGTTGTATAACTTGTGTGCTCATGTTTATGAATTGAAATGGCTTTCTCTAAGTCCTCTATCTTTAACTTATAATCATTTTCAACCTTTTTGAAATTAGATTTTAAGATATTCAAGGACTTAAGATCAGATGTCATCTCTAAGTTGTAGGACCTGTATCTATTAACTTTTGCAATACATTCAGGAGTAAAAAGATGTTCCAATTCCTTGGCTTCATCATGGTCTGCCATGAGTGCTTGGTTTAGAGATGCATCTTCCACCTAAAACCTACAGTCAAAGCCTCCTTCTTCAACAACAACTACAGCTTGCTGCTTTGGCTTCTCATTCTAGGGAGCTCTCTTAGTGTACTTTGGTCCGGCTTGAGTCTGGCCACCATTTGTTCTTGGT
Organism: Flaveria bidentis; assembly: GCA_018326385.1. Lineage (NCBI taxonomy): Eukaryota > Viridiplantae > Streptophyta > Magnoliopsida > Asterales > Asteraceae > Flaveria > Flaveria bidentis. The sequence continues at coordinate 11,336 of BJCM01206159.1, read as the reverse complement.
GCCTTACACTCTCTATCAAAGTGTCCCATCTAGTTACAGTAGTAACACTTTACCTTGCTTTTATCCAGCCCAAACTTTCCACTGGCTGCATTGCTAGAAAACTTCCTCCCTGTCCTCTTGTAGAGTTTCTTGGCCCTGTGAGTGAGAAGAGCCATTTGCTGGACTATCTCTATATACTTCAGGTCATCTAGATGGATATAGTCCAAGTCTTTAAAGGTGAAGAGAAAGTTTCCTGTGGATTTATCAGTAGAAACAAAAGCCTAAGAAGAACTTGTCTCTTAGAAGGGACTTCCTTGAGTGTAGCTTTCTCTTGGAGTCTCTGGGAAGGTGATGAATGGACCCTTTTGTGAGTTATCAGGGTAGCATATGAGATGATGTTGTGGTTCATTGTTATCCCTTTCAACCACATGGAGGGCTGAACTCAGTTTATTGCTAGAGTTACCGGATGAGTTTTGCATGTTCATCTCCATCTGGCATCTACTGAGAATACCATAAAACTATGTAAGAGTAAGAGTTTAAAGGTTCTTAGTTCTCTTGATAACAATACAGTTATGTGTCCATTTTCTAGGAAGAGAGGACATAAACTTCCTCACAAAATCCATGTTCTCAAGAGTTACTCGAACATCCATTAGAGTATCCACAATCTCAATATACCTGAAGTATTGTTGAGTCATGGTTTCACCTACCTTGAAGGTGAATTTTTCAAACTGCTACTTGAGGAGATCCTTCTTGTTCTCCTTTGCTTCATTGGATCCCTCATACATAAGCTTTAATGCTTCCCATAGTTGCTTGGCAGTCTTGCACTTCTTGAAGCCTTTGTAGATGGAGTTTAGAAGAGTAGTTTGAAGGGCTATCTATTGGATCTTGTATGCCCAAGACACATACAAGATTGATGTGGTTAGTATGTTATGATCCAAGTCGGGTCATACCCAATAACAAGCTAAACAAACACCTATAAATATTTATTTATTGATGAGATCAAACAAATAAATATTGACACCAATTTAGAAAATGGGTTTTCTAAAATATTGCTTTTAAAATAGAACAACATTATATGGATACTTTATTCATGAGAAATTATTTGTTTTATTATTTAGGTGGGTTAAATAATAAAAAATAAAAATGCATTCAAGTTATAAAATTAAAAGGGTTTTAATTTTACAAACTTATGGGTTAAAGAGTGTGATATGTTAATAAAATTAAAATGGGTGGGAACCCAATTTTAAACTTAATTTTTGGCAGCCCCTTGGTTGCCCTCCTTGGGATTTCTTTTCTTGTTTTAATACAAGACTTAAACACTCTTGCACTCTATCCTAACACACACTCTCTCACACACATGCAAAAGCTCTCTATTCTTCTTTCTCTTGGCTGAAAAATTCGAGTTCCTTGGCTGCATTTCGAGTTCAACTTGGTTGAGTTTCGGGTTTGCAAGAAGAAGAAGAGATTTGGTGTTTAACTTCCTAACAAGTTAGGTGTTTTTCAAGAGCTTGTGGGTATACAAGATTGAGGTCTTCTTCTTTGGAGGCTTCCATTCAAGAACATCATCTCCTTCATCTAACATCCATCTCATCATCTTGTTCTTAGAAAGGTTGTATTCTAAGAACACCCTATGGTTGTTTATATTTGATAGCATTTCTTTTCACATATACATGACCTTGTTCTTGGGTTTGTAATCTTGATTATTAAAATGGTTAATTTTCAGAATCTAAACATAATATATATGTTCACATATCCGCTGCATTTTTGTTTAAATGGTTAAACAATCTTTGATAAACTTGTCACAAACCCAACAATGGCCCCAAACAAGAAAGTGGAAAAGACACCTTTTGAAATATGGCATGGAAGGGTTCCATCACTATCATATTTAAAGGTATGGGGATGTGAGACTTATGTTAAGATTACCTCCTCAAACAAGTTAGAAAGTCATTCCACTAAGTGTATCTTCATTGGATATCCTAGAGATTCTATGGGATATTATTTCTATGATCCATTGGAACAAAAGGAGGTTGTTGCCAAGAAGGTTGAGTTCTTAGAAGCTAAGTTCCTTATGGAAGGAACTAGCAGTAGAACAATGGATCTTGATGAGGATCAAGAACCACAAACCGATACATGTTTGGTTAACACTAGCACTCAACATGAGGATGTTGAGGATGATCAAATAGTTGATAAATACGCACAAAACATTCGAAGATCTGGTAGAATTAGTAATCCACCTGAAAGATATGGATTTTTCATAGATGGATACTATGTGGTAGATTCTGATGAACCAACCACTTATCGTGATGCAATGTCCAATTTGGATTGTGACAAATGGCTTGAAGCCATGAACATTGAGATGCAATCCATGTATGACAACCAAGTGTGGATTTGGTTGTACCACCTCTTAACTCCAAGATAGTTGGAAGTAAGTGGGTTTTCAAGAAGAAAACCGATATGCATGGAAACTTGGATACTTGTAAAGCTAGACTTGCAGTTTAAGGTTTCACTCAAACTCAAGGGGTTGATTGTGATGAGACTTTCTCGCCAGTTGCAATGCTAAAGTCTATTACGATATTATTTGCCATAGCTGCTCATTATGATTATGAGATTTGACAAATGGATGTTAAAACCACTTTTCTAAATGGATATCTTGAGGAAGATGTCTATATGGTTCAGCTCGATGGTTTTGTCGATCCAAAACATCCTGACAAAGTATGCAAGTTAAAGAAATCAATCTATGGATTGAAGCAAGCATCAAGAAGTTAGAATCATCATTTTGATGAAGAGGTAATCAAATTTGGGTTCATCAAAAACACTGATGAAGCATGTGTGTACAAAAAGGCTAGTGGGAGCATCATCACTTTCCTAATATTGTATGTCGATGACATCCTACTATTTGGAAATGATATTCCAACCTTGGAAGGTGTAAAAACGTGGCTTGGAAGCTGTTTTTCCATTAAGGATCTTAGTGAAGCCACCTATATTTTGTGAATAAAGATCTATAAGGATAGATCAAGGCTGTTGATAGGTTTAAATCAAAGTGCATACGTTGATAAGATCTTGAAAAGGTTAAAGATGGAAAACTCTAAGAAAGGAGCGGTACCTATTCAAAGAGTAATGATATTAAGTACGAATTAAAGTCCAAGCTCAAAGGATGAGTAAGACAAGATGAAGGGAATCTGGTATGCGTCTGCCATAGGATCCATCATGTATGCAATGATATGCACTAGACCGGACGTGTCATGCGCTTTGAGCATGAAAAGCCGATACTAGCAAAATCCTGGAAATAGTCATTGGATGGTTGTTAAGAACATACTTATGTATCTAAGGAGGACTAAAGATATGTTCCTTATCTATGGATCTGGTGAGGAGGAACACGTAGTAAAAGGTTACACGGATGTGAGTTTCCAAACTGATCAGGATGATTCACAATCACGATCGGGATACATTTTCATCTTGAATGGAGGAACAGTTTCTTGGAAGAGCTCTAAGCAAGATGTGGTGGCATTATTAACTACAGAGTCAGAATACATCGCCGTTTCTTAGCATCTCAAGAAGCTGCATGGTTGACAAAATTCATTACCGATCTAAGGGTTGTCCCTTCCATGCAGGATCCCCTAGAAATTCTTTGTGATAACGAGGGTGTGATTGCTCAAATCAAGGAACCCCGTGCACATCAAAAGACTAGGCATATTGAGTGGAGATTCAACTACATAAGGGATGAAGTTGAAAAGGGAAAGATATGTATTCACAAAGTTCACATGGATCAGAACATTGCGGATCCACTCACGAAGCTCCTTGAAAAGGCAAAGCGTGATAGTCATACTTGTGCCGTGGGACTTTGATATTCTAGTGACTGGATTTGATCTTTAGTTTTGTATTTGGATATTGGAACCTTTTATTACCTAAATAAATTATTTGGTTATAATGTTTCAACTAATGTTCCTATTTTGCATGTTTAAAAATCCATGAGCAAATTATTTACTCAAAACGTCCGTAGTCATTCATTCTTGTTGGAACAAGTATGAGGGTAAGACTATTATGAACTTGGATTGGTGGATATTCATATAAATGAATATAGAGCAAAGGGCTGTTGCCAAAGTTCATAGATATTTGTCGGATACAAATATTGGACTAACCCCCATCTCAAATTTGACTACTTGGAATCTTCCTGATTGATCATAAGTAATTTTGAGTAAAGGCGAATATCATTTGGTATCCTCTGACCTGAGATACATATATCTTGATATTCACTGAATGTTATACTTTGACTTAGTTCTTGCTGTTTTAAAACATGGCAGTACATAAGGCTGAATTTAGGTATAATACGAGGTGATTATGAGAGACATATGTGGTCAAGATGGGTTTTGTCCCTCTTATTCGTTGAGAGTAAGATGTCTAAGGCCTGATGAAGTTAAATCAATGAAGAATGATCACTCTATGTCTTTGGGATTTAACATGACATCTGTGACAAAAGGATAGATGATTGATTCACCTAAAACACTTCGAGTAAGGTACTTGAAGGGGATGATGTTATTGAATAGCACTTAGTCCTACGTATTAAGGGTAGTAAACCGTTGTTAGGCAGTATTTACTGCTTGTATCAATCTTCTATGAATCTTGTGCAAGTGGGAGATTGTTGGATCTTGCATGCTCAAAACACATAGAAGATTGATGTAGTTAGAACGTTATGATCCAAGTTGGGTCATACCCAATAACAAGCTAAACAAACACCAATAAATTTGTTGATGAGATCAAACAAATAAATATTGACACCAATTTAGAAAAAGGGTTTTCTAAAACATTGCTTTTGAAATAGAACAACATTATATGGATAATTTGTTCATGAGAAATTATTTGTTTTATTATTTAAGTGGGTTAAATAATAACAAAAAAAGTGTGTTCAAGTTATAAAATTAAAAAGGTTTTAATTTTACAAACTTATGGGTTAAAGAGTGTGATATATTTATAAAATTAAAATGGGTGGGAACCTAATTTTAAACTTAATTTTTGGTTACCCCTTGGTTGCCCTGCTTGGGATTCCTTTTCTTGTTTTAATACAAGACTTAAACACTCTTGCACTCTATCCTAACACACACTCTCTCACACACATGCAAAAGCTCTCTATTCCTCTTTCTCTTGGTTGAAAAATTCGAGTTCCTTGGCTGCATTTCGAGTACAAGTTGGCTGATTTTCGGGTTTGGAAGAAGGAGAAGAGATTTGGTGTTTAACTTCCTAACAAGTTATGTGTTTTTCAAGAGCTTGTGGGTATACAAGCTTTAGGTCTTCTTCTTTGGAGGCTTCCATTCAAGAACATCATCTCCTTCATCTAACATCCATCTCATCTTCTTGTTCTTAGAAAGGTTGTATTCTAAGAACACCTTATGGTTGTTTATGTTAGATAGCATATCTTTTCACATATACATGATCCTTGTTCTTGGGTTTGTAATCTTGATTATTAAAATGGTTAATTTTCAGAATCTAAACATAATATATATGTTCATATATCCGTTGAGTTTTTGTTTAAATGGTTAAACAATCTTTTATAAACTTGTCACAAACCTAAAACTGTCATGGCCTTTTGATCAATCTTTATTATCTTCATGTCTTCATCAGAGAAATCAGCCACATCCTTTAGAATCATACCACCACCTGCAACAGAAGTGGTGCTTGGTATGTAAGATCTTTCAACAACACAGTCCCACATCCTAGAGTCTTAACACTTGATAAAGCCTTCCATTCTTTAACACCAAGTATCAAAATATTTAGGAGTGATCAGTGGAGACTTTATCGTAGTTCCAGTTTTCATATCAGCCTTAGTGATAGCTGCCATTTGAGTTGTTAAGTATTTTGTGTGTGTGAGGGATCTTAAGATGGTGAAATCTTATATCAAGAGCCTGAAATGCTCTGATACCAAATGCAGAACCGTTAGAAGGGGTAATGCACTTTACAACACAACAACACATCTGAGGAGAGTTCATTAGAATATTTAACAAATCAAATAAGGAACTGGTTAACTAGAATAAAAGATGCTAAGAATACAAGTAAGTTAGAGACAAAACAAGATAGCAAAATAACACAAGTATTTTGGTTTTCAAAAATGTTGTATATTGCTTCTCAAGTTTTATTACAAAGTGTTACAAAGCACAATTGAAAGTTACAAGTACTTGAGATACATATACTACATCCTACAACTGACCATTTGAAGGCCAGCTGGATACATAAGACTATACAACAAAATCAAATGTAGAGTCAAAATGCAGATTGCCTTTTGACTAGTGACTATGACATTCAATAGCTCACATCCTAATATATTACACAAAGGATTAAGTACATAAAGTAGAAAGCTCAGACTAAAGACCTCAATATATAGTTACCAAAAGCATGGACCTTTTCACCAACTTGTGAAAGTTGGTGAGTCAACCAGAGTTGCAGCGGAAAGGTGGTCTAACTTTATGGTAAAGTACATCAGATAAAAGCATGTTCATAAAAGTCTTCGGAAGAAATCTGTCTTTACTCTTTGGCTTTGGAAGACTTTGTCTTGAAGCTTCAGAAGACTTCACTTTTGGCTTCTAAAGATGTTGGTCTTGGCTTCGGAAGATTTTACAGTTAGAATATTTCTAGTGCAAGGTGTAAAACTTCTGAAACATTTCTACTTCAATTATTTGGTGCATGCAGAGAGACTTTTGATGTTTTGAATGTTTTGACTGCATCAGACTTATTGAAATCCTTACAGTAACATCACTAGACTAAACTTGTTTTAATACTTTTTATTTTAATTTGTGTTAGGAATATTTAAAAAATACAAGGTATTAATTTAATCTGTTTTTTAATATAGACTACTCTAGTAGTTGATTATAGTGTCATCTTTGAACATGTAACACACTTATAAACTTATATTAAATTAATAAGCCGTAATTCAAAAGGTTTATTTATATGTAGAAATATTAAGCCTGAAAAAATTAGAGGCGGCTCGATCATTGTAGGGCTCTAAGTGAAGTAAAAATATGAGGGTTTTTTTATAAATTAATTAATCTTTTCAATGTCAGTTTGACGTCTTTTAAACAACCTCACAAGTAAGACTAAAATTTGTTCTATACAGATTGCCAATAACATTCAATAGTTGGTTACTAACTTTCTTATGCAATTTCAGTTTAGATATAAAACTAATTTAAAATAAAATGATCAACTACCCTTAATTGCACAATAGACATATGTTAGTATTTTATGATACTTTTCAAAAATTGGTTATGTTATACAAATTGAGTACAAGGACATAGAATTCAACAATACGAAAAGAATAAACTTCAAGAATGCAAGAAAGATCTTATTATCAAGAATGAATAACAATGATTAGTGATTAAGAGTTAATCTCACCGATTACATAGGATCCCTATTTATAGTAGTAACTGACTAACCAACTATAACAAACACACTCAACAACTATTGAGAATTTACACTAAGGACCCTAGACTATTTCTTTCGAAGTGAAAGAACCCTTCTGAAGATTTCCTTCGAAAAATATACAATGTAGACTATAAACCCTTTCGAAACAAACATAACCTTCAGAAGATTTCAGCCAAGCTTCGGAAGAATTATGTTAAGCTTCGGAAGAAACTTAAGTTAGGAAGATATCACTTGTTTTGGCTTTTAATACTTCACAGGTTAGAATGCAATGAAATTTAAAAACCATGTATCACTGTCTCTAATTTCTATGAGAGACATACCAACAGAGTCTAGTGGCATTTGACTTGAAACATGGTATTTCGGACTCAAGCTGCAATCCAATCTTACACAAGTCCACCAAAGAGTTGTACAAAACAACTTATTTTCCAAAAGTATATAGATATATAAGATTTAACCATAACACCTCAAGTAATTTATATTTTTTCTTTAGTGAACCCAAAAATCTTATTCATATTTTTATAAGATTGTAAAGACAGTTTCACAAAAATCTCTTTTAAGTTTGTGAAACATGGGTTCAATTTTACTATTAAGTAACAAAATAATAATATGACTATTGATGGGAAATACAAAATTGTAACATTGCATACAAATCAAATGTACCAAATAACATAATTTACATGAATTGAAATGTAAAGTTCTCATCACGATCAATTCCAAATATTGTTTCAATTGATAATCAAATTAAGACGGTTGTGTTTGTGTGTGTGATATCAACAAACTTCAAACAAACTTAATCAAATATTATTAATCAAAATATTACAATGCCAAAGAAGTTTACATCGTTGAAGCTCGATCCACGTGAGGTGAGCTCCCCTCGGGCGGCCTATAACTCAATTTTCTGCTATATCACCCTTAGAGCACTTTTTCAAATGATACACACATAATGAAATACAAAAGAAAAAAACTTCTATATATACTATCCAAAAGTTCTCGAGTGAGAACATTAAGTTCTTGCGTGGCAACTCCAAGTTTTCGTGCGATATGATCTTTATCCATCATCTTGGAGTTCTCGCATCCTTGTATTTCTCGTATGATTTAAGTTTTTTACTTTTCACTTGATATTGTAATCTATAAATGTCGGTTCCTTATACTTTCTCCCTATGAATTATGATAACAAGCTATATTTGACTTTAGTCACTCATCTTCAAGAATTATCCGATTTCCAAGTATCTATCACTTTAGTCTTCCCCCTTAGCTTTAACACCCTTCTAATGTATAGCTTTATGAAAGATATCACGTATGAATTAAGATTAAACTATTCTATCTTGATTAATTACAACTTAATATGTATTAGGCATATGACAGAGAGGTCCAACTTCCATTTTAGATTCCCAAAGAACCCGATTCTTCAATATGATGACAAGATTCTATGATGATGAACTAGATCATCAAAAGTATTCTTCCCCATAAGTAATATGTAATAAGCCCATATTTTCAAAGCAAGAATACCACATATTCTTGATTCTTCACTTAATTAATCTGTTCGATCAGTGTTCCTATAAGTAAGACAAGATAAGCCCACATAGTCAAGTTTTAATTTACAAACAACCCAAATCAGTTGTTGTAGATACAGAATCTTGAACTTCATCAAACAACATAAAAACCCTAGTTTAAGTACCAAACTTCAAATCGACCAGAATTTTCCAGATATAGGCAAAAACACTTGTTCGAAAACCTTCAAATACTAACAAGTTTTTGCATCTCGATCACGTTCTTGCATTTTGTAAAGTTTTTGCAAAAATAGAAATCTGTCACGGTTTTTGTATGGATGATAAAGTTTTAACATGGTGAAGTTTTTTCATGAGAAAATATTTTCAAATGACAGTTACTACTGCGAAGATTTTGCATGAAAAGTTTTCTCACAAAATGTTTTCTCATGAAAATTTTTTCTCTTGGAAAAGTTGTTTGGACCATGTATGTATGGAGTACTAAGGGATTATGCGTGAAACTAGATCAAATAGTGTGAAATCCTATTTGATTGGCGATCCATTCAGTGAGAACGATAACCCGATCGATATAATAATGAACTAAATGTTACGAATGAGTAGGAATCAATCAAGATCGAACTTTGAAGTTGGATTGGCTTTTTAGGATGCTCTAGACGACTAGGGTTTATAAATATTCGAAGTCTCTCTCAAAGTGTTATGTTTTTCCACAAATAAGTGGTATTTATAGGTTTGCATTTTCCATTCGTATGACTGAATCATCAACATGGTTCAGTCGTACGACTGAATCATGCGGTTGATTATACGCATGACTGAAGGTTTAGTCGTGCGACTGAATCAATCTTTTTCCTTAGTCATACGACTTATCCAATCTCCTGGTTCAGTTGTGCGATTGGTTCATAAGCAGCATTCATTCATGCGTATGGTCTATTAGTATGAATAATCACCCTACTAGGATGAACACATTTCTCAATTATTATTGATTTAGAACTATGAACAACAACTTCAAACCCATATAAGATGTTCACACATATGACTTATACTTAACACAATAATAATATAAAATAAACCAAGATAAATAAACATCAAACACATATCATATTTCATTGAGTAATTACATTACAAATGTGTAAGAAATGAAAGACTTTTACATTTAAGCACATAAACTAGGAACATCATGTATCTACAAACTCCCACTTGGACCAAGTTTACCCTATTGTCTAACATTCTTCACATGTTCTTGAAACTTCTTGTACTTCTCTTCTCTTGTGACTCCTGCGTGTATCTCAAATGCAAAACAGAGTCTTATAACATGTTGAAACTGTAGAGCTTATACAATATCTTATGTGTCATAGAATAGTGGCCACTTGTATAGAGTGTAGAAATTTTATGTAGACAAGTTGGTAAGCCACATTGGGTCAAATACCCTGATAGTCTCAATCTTTCCATCTTTGTTCAACACTATGACCGCTTCTCCAGTCCACCAATCATAATACCACCATTTGGAGTGTGGAGTGAAGTCCTGAGGCATCTCCCTTAGAGGAATCTTAGATATTGTGAGTGGGGGACTTCACTTCAGCACTACCTTAGGTCTTCCAGAGATAGGATCAACTTCAGTCTTATGAACGAACCACTTAGGTTGTTGAGGCCTGAAGTTGACACATCTGGTGTGGTATTCTTTCTTCAACGCTGTCTCAAATCATCCCGACATCTTCCTCGGGTTGGCATACAAAAGATCTAAATTAGCCAATTTATTAAGTTCAAAACTGGAAGAGTCTTCAGATCATGTGGATATCTGAAATACTCAATCCCCTTCTCTCTCTTTACAACATAAACATTTAAGTCTTCAAATTAAGCCCACCCAATGATTTTGCCAGACACTTTCTGATGTTTCTTGACTTTGCATAGTTTGGTGTAGGCGTTTTGATTTGGAGGTGCACGCTGAGCTTTCATTTTAGTAGAAACAAGCAGCCCATTCAGCTTTCTTAAGATCAACATTCACATCAGAAGCTTGGGCTTGACTTTCATCTTTCTCCTTTTCTTTTTCCATCTCGTTTGCTAATCAAAAGTAGCACTGCCAAAATTTTCACCCAAGTTGGGGATACATTGCCCTCAGGGTCAGTGTACTTAGGATAGTGTTCAGCTATCACATCTTCAATCTCTATTTCATCAACATCCTGTAGCTCCTCATCACTTAGAACGTTTACTTCGAGAGCATCTTTGATCAGTTCATCTGGATTTAGTCTAAACATGTCAGCTAGCTGCTCGTCGGTTAGATTATGTATGATTTCTCCTTCTTCGGGAGCATAGCTCACTGACCTTCTGATGATCCCTTCCAAGTCAAGAATCATAGTTAGCTGTGTCTTGACTTGCTGCAGGGGAAGAACATCATAATCATTGGCTTGTGGAGCTTTGTCTTTGCCCTGATCATGAGTCTCCTCAGCT
>BJCM01206155.1:2500-14468 GCA_018326385.1 Flaveria bidentis | reverse complement strand
TATACATATATATATATATACATATATATATACATATATATATATATATATATATATATATATTCAAGAAACATATTTCGGTATAAATGCGTGACATACCAGCATGGCAACGCCCGTATTGTTATAAAATACTAGTTTAACTTATGAAATAAATAATAATAAAATTTTAAGCTAAATTAAATAAGTAAAAATAAATAAATAAAACTCAGTCAGAAATTAATCATTATTAAGTATTTTACATATATAATAATAGAAGTAAGTTTATGGTAACTGTAAAAATGTATATGCATTGATTATACAATTTGTAGACGATAAAAAAGAAAAACTAAAGAATACACACCGGAAATACCAAATAGATACTCCAATCTTTATTGCAAGTTTTACCTTTTCTAAGAAAAATAAAAAATTAAAATTCTTGTGAACATTTTGTTTCACTGTTTGTTTTTCTTCGACTTAAGTTTGTATTCCCTTTATCAAATAAAAATCTTATGAAATCACCGTCCAAGAAAAAAAGTTGTTGTAACTCGAAAACCTATAAACACATCTCTATATGTTCGCAAAAATTCAATATATTCCGGCGAGTCCGGATGTCACATACATAGGTGATAGGTCTATAGTTGTGTAGAGAAACACATAATAATTTTAAAAATGCTATTTTGATTGTCAGTTGCATGGTTAGAGCATTCACATCTGATTAGTCATCCTCATCTTTCGAACTACACTTAAAAACACTATTTTTTCATTCTTATTTTCAATTAAATATTATTTTATACATTTATTATTATTTTTTCACTTACAACCAGTTGCAAAAATATTTAACAAAAATTATAGTTGTCGAAGAATGTTTTCTAAATATGAGGATGGTCAATAATATTTTTTTTATCTTTCACTCAAAATCATCTCCTATAATAAAAAAACATACTCATATATAATTAAAAAACCTACTATAAATACTCTTTGGATAGCTTGAATCATGCTTTAAAGAATATATCATATCAATATATTAGAATATGTGTGTACAGTATACATATATATTTATGCATGTATGTGTGTGAAATATACATACAGTGGGGCTGAGGTTAAGAATACAGATTACAGAAGAAAACATAAAACTGATAAAAGAGGAAAAGCACAAAAAGATTGATTCATAGAAAGGAAAAGAAACAACATGACCAAGTGGGTCCCACACATAACTTCTCCTGCTTTGACACGTCGGATGCCCTTCCCCCCGTCACGTGGCAAAAGCCTGGACCCACACCCTTTTTTTCCAGATCTCTTCTTAGTTCTTATGAAGTACCGTTTTATTTATATTTCTTTGGTTATTGGTTGGTTTCTTTTTATTTAAATAAACTAACGTCTAATTAAATTACCGACGGATTATCAATTCACATGATTATCTTTATTACTCAAATATGATAACTAATATCATTTATAAAAACAAACTCATATTAGATAACCTTTTTTTTATTTTTATCAAAAGTAAAACTTGAACACAAAACAATAAAGTACGATAAATACGTGCACATCAATTCTCAAATGTTTCATCTTACATGATGGAATTTATAAACATATGTCCATTTGTTTTAAATATGTTATTATTTAACCTACAAAGTCAAAACTAAATAAAAAAAAGTATATTTTTATACTTTTATTTAACCGTGCACACACTTTGATACTTTCCACCCAAAACATACGATACTTTTAAATTCATTACATTTATACTCTATACGATTTAAACCTATAATCTATGATTGTGATACACACAACTTTACGACCTAAATATCCCATTGATGACAATAAAATCTAATCTATGTATTTGTTTGAGTTCATAATCAACATGGTTGCTAGAAGTTAATAATACATACCCATGTTATTACTTTTGAACTTACATATATGACATTTTGAAAACCATTGTTTCACTACAAGACAGAGGGTTCTCGGTGACAAAACAATTTGTTAAAACACTCTCAATAAATTAAAAGTGTGATATGTCAAAGAGCTGTTACCGAAGGTTCATTGAATAACATAGCATGACTAGAGAATTTTATGACAAATCATTAGCGGAAGCATAGGCTACACCTATCATGGAATTCTAAACGACAAATTAGAAAATTGTGTAAATGAAGTTAGGGGGTGTGTAATATAAAAGTTTTAACTTATAGTAGGTAATACCCTTATGTTACGAGGTTTTACCTGATTACATATTCTGGTTGGTTACCAAAATGTTGTGAGTTGCAAAAGGAGTTCACATTATGTTGTTTTATCCGTCAAAAAGTAGTTAAAAATGTAATATTCGGATAAACTAAATATGTTGATTTCACTCTAGCTATATGATGTTGAAAATCAAATTACTTTAGATATAAAATGAAATTCATAGAGTGGGGTACCAGCTCGAATTTAGTTAACAGATATGAAATACACCTTTCTATCATTTGTTATGTAAACATTATAATTAATTTAGTTTCAACTAATTAGTGATCCAGAATTGTAACTATTAACCTTGATTCAAGTTTCTAATAATGTTACTTTTATTACTTGACATCATTATCAGTTCTTAAATAACTAATAAGCACTATATTGTATAATAGGTATTTAATCAAGAAGTTTGATTGAAACTATTTAGTCTTTTTATTCTTATATATTAATTTTTTTATCAACATAGTGAAAATGTAGTACTTTTTTCCTTCTTAAAAATATCTTTGTTTCATTTTTATATGTATGCATGTGAATATATGCATTTATGGTGTTATAGTTTACCTTTGATACATAATTACATCTTTGATTACAACATTTAAGCTGATCTTGATTCCTAATATTTCTTTGAGTACATGTTAGCTAGTTTGTTAGCATTTTTGGGACTGATATAAACAGTAACCACTCGAACGAAGCACTCGGATCATGGATCCTCTATGCGCCCTCTGTATCACCACGTGTGTATGAAGTTACTTGGTTTGATAGTGCTACTTGATGGTTCATATATATTGTTCAAAAACTCTAGTCTAATTAAGCATTATATTTGAGCGTTCTCATGAGAGTTCTTTGTTATAGTAGAAAACTTTTAAATGTACTTAATTTTTATTGTGTGCCATATAACGCGTTTCCTCCATTTTCTTGGCATAATCTTTTTAATATCACTATCACTCTATGTTAGATCCACTCATAAAAGATTTATATTTTTTATTTATTCTTTTTCTTATGGCCTATGGGAGCCTTGCAAACTTACGAGCCACCTACTCACCTTCTTTAATATCACTTGGTGGTTTATTTTCTTATTTGAAGGCCTTCTTTCTCTATCCATTACTTCAGTCTTCATAGATATAAAGTTTCATATAAGTTCATACATCTTTAATTTATCAATATCCACATATCTTCACTAGTTGTCACTAGCTTTGACTATGTTTAGGATGAAATTCCTGCAAGTACTTTCTTTTGTAATAAATTTTGAAATACTCGATCCATAACTATTGCATTCATACTAGAAACAATGTCCTTAAGTATAGCATAACTTATATCAAGTTTTTCATATTTTGAGATGATATCGTTAGACAACTAATTTGATGCTGCATTCATTTACATGAATTATTTTGATGCTTTAAATATTTAGTAAACAATGAAAATACTATCTATCGATATATATTATGTTTTAAATGATCATATTTTATGACTAAAAAGTAAAAACAGTGAATTTCTGATCATTTATGGCTAAATGTTCTTAAGGAGACCATATGATCAGTAGCAAAGTGTTAGTATTTCTCAATTAAAAAGTTTTAAGTTAAAAAAATATGGCTAAAATATATGACTACAGAAAATAGAAAATAGTGAAAATAATATCATTGGAATTAGAATTGAATGAGAAAATGAAAAAGCAAAAAGTGAGTAAAGATAGGATGGAAGTACATGTAATATTTTGGTTGTCGGTGGATATGCAAAACCCAAATGAGCATGTGAAAGCGACGTTTCTAGAACGCCGCCAAGAATAGTGTCCCCTTATTCTTCTACCACAAAACAACGACCAGTGACTTCCCTAAAGGAAATACAAACATAGGTTTCACCACAGGATCATGTCCGACTTCAACTTATAATTGATATATATTTATAATATTAACCTCTATCTCCACTTGAAGTTTTATATTTTAAAGCTTGGTTTTTATTTCAGGACTAACTTTTTAAACTTTAGTTGACTCGTTTGTTGTTTATTTATTTAATTTTTTATACGCATGATTGTCTATTTTTAGATAATTAAACTTTACTGATCCATCGTCCATCATCCTTCTCTACCGAGTAATCCGATAATCTTATGATTCATTCGATATTAAAATGTTGGAAAATGAAAATATACATTTAGCAACATATAAGTATAAATTAGGATTTTATTTTTATATGTAAAATTATATAATCACCCCTTTTAATGATAGATACTTAACATCTTAAATTAACGAAATTAACATTTGTGGATGAAAATGATAACTTTTTAAATTATTGGAGATCTAGATGCAAAAAAAGAAAATACAAAATTATTTAATGAAAATAACAAATGTGATCGAATCACATTGAGAAAAACTATAGTTTACTTTTTATTTATTCCAATATATGATATAATGTATATTATTATGCATTATGTAGTTATTCTTATTGCCGGTGTTGTTCTCTTTATGTAACTAGATATCAACTCAATATTATTCTTCTAATTTACTTGGTAGAGATTATAGAAAAAACTCTATGATATCAACTCTATACCTTTTATCACCGGTGCTCTCTTTAATCTGTAATAAGTAGATATCAACTCTATATCTTCCATCTACTATGAAGTCCATACTTAAAACTTAGATGAGAAATGAATTGAAATTTGAATTAAGTTATGTATATTTCTTGTAAAGCAATTCAACAATCTTCCAAATTATAAATGAATTCCACTAAAAGATTAACAATCTCTAATTACTTACCATTGTCGCCTCTACCACCTTCAACGCCACCATTAAATTAAGTCCCACATAGGTTGAGGAGAAGAATGAAATATACTTTATAAGAGGGCGAAAATCTCCCTTATTAAGATTCTTTTGACGTATGCAAGCAACTCGTATGATAAAAACAAAATCGTAGGTTATGGGATGGGCAACACATCTGGTACAAAGCGAACAATATCTTGATACAATTTACGTGCTAGTACAGATGGTATCAAAGATATATGTGGGCCATGCTGATGTGCCAACGAGTACGTTGACCTCCTTAAAAGGGTGAGGATATAAGTTCTGCGTCGGTTGAGATGGTGAACAAATCCTTTCGTATAAGGGGGTAAAAACATTCTCTACCAAAACGTGTTTTGTTTGCGTAAGCAACTCGTTGGATGAAAGAAAAACCATAAGTTCCTGTATGGGCAACCCATCATGTGCAAATCAAACATGTTTGTATGATTTACGTGAGCTATTACATACATACAAAACACTTGTTATACATGCATGCATACCTACATTGAGATACACGTACATATACACATGTATACATATAAAACTTTTGTCGTCCCATTCATTGTGGTTCCTCAGCCCTGCTAGCCATTTGCTTGCTTTAATTGTACAGATTATTGATTAACATACATAATTATACAATAACAATCAATAATAACAACAACAATAATAATAATAACCACATGACCAATATGTTATAGAAGTTATATTAATAAAATAATGTGAGAGTGGTTATTGGTTATCGAAACAACTATTAAGTTGTATTGATACCATGAGATTATGAGCTTAAGTCATGAAAAATAGTTTCTTAGATAAAGTTTATGTTAAAACCGTATAAATTAGTTCACGAAGCGATCCGACCCTGGCCTGCACAAAGCGGGACTAAGTCAAGCATTGAGTATATTATTTATACGAATAAAATGATGTTATTACTATTAATTTATTTGAATTTCCGATATATCTTTGAAGTGTTGTTATGTCAGAAACTTTTGTTAGGAATGTTTCTGGAAACTTCTAACACTTTTGTGTCACATTGTCGACCATAATTTCGTTGTCACCAGTTTGTCGTTAAAAATTAGGGCTTTTTACTTGGAGGAATTTTGTCGGAAAGTTTTCAAAATCTTTTGGAGAAAAAATTATTTGTCAAAATTTATTTAGGTAGACAAATATTTCCTAAGTATTGTGAACAGTCTGTCCATACTATGGCTAGGATATTTGTATATTAACAGAGATTATTATATCATATAACTATATATATTTAGAGAGAGAATTGAAGAGGATGGAGGAGAAGACTCACAAAAGAGAAAAAGCATCAAGCTAATGAAAAAACAAATTTATTTAAAGATAAAGTGTTCCTACCCCATTTGCTTTCTCTCACCTTCTCTTTTCTCCTATCAAAAACCCTCAAACACCCACCCTTCATTCCCTCCCTCTTTCTTCCTCATCATTTATCTCTTCTTCTTCTTCTTCCGCTAAGGTCTCTCTCTCTACATCTCTCTCTCTCTCTCTCTCTCTCTCTCTCTATATATATATATATATATATATATATATATATATATATATATATATATATATGTACCTATAGGTATGTAATGCTAAAATCTTGATGCATGCATGACTAATTAGTAATTATTAACCTAAATCAACTTCAATTCTCAATTGTGCAGTGTTTTCACTTCTTCTTTCTGGGGACAACCAGACAATTAAGCTTACAAATACCTATCGGGGACAACCAGACGTCGTTTTCGGTCTGGTTATAACCAGAAGAAGATTAAAGATTCAAGATTATTCGATCCAAGGGAAATATATTATAGACATATAATATCTACATATATAATATTATGGCCCCAGTTTCATTGCCTCCTGGCTTCAGGTTTCATCCCACCGATGAAGAGCTTGTTGCATACTATCTCAAGAGGAAAATAAATGGACATAAAATCGAACTTGAAGTTATCCCTGAAGTTGATCTTTACAAGTGCGAACCATGGGATTTACCAGGTATATTTATATATACAGTTAACATGCATGTCTTCATGGTGACCATGATGGAATTTTCCTTTTTAGTTACTGTTATGAAAAAATATATGTTTTCATTCTAATCGAATTTAGGTTGCTTTCTAGTTTATGCAAGTATCAAAAAATATTCTATAACTATAATAGTTGTTTTAGTTATTAAATTAATTATACATATATTTTTATGAATACAATATCATTTATGTAATATATAGTTCCATATACATATGTTATGTTTATGCATGGTCTATGAAAATTAATTTTTATGTTTATACTTGATCAAGTATAACCAATTTTCCGCATTTGTATTACAATAATACAAAAGAAAAAAGCATGAAATAAAAAGCAATATGATCATGAACACAGTTTTAGTGTAAGGGAAGAGATCAGTAGTATAAATAAGGATTCTTGTCAAAGGGTCTTTCAATAATATTCTTTCGATTTCATCTCTATTTTTTGTTGCCAAAGGCAAAAAGATTGAAGGTTCTCCAGTGTTCTTTACGCGTGCTTCCACCTAAATTGCCCTTGCTTAAGATTAATTATACAACCCACTAATTAAAAAGGTTTACGCAAAAAACATTATATTTTATTTGTTATAAATTTATATGGCATATAATCAATATGTATAAGGGGAGGATTTATGGGAAATATCTAAGTCGTGGAAAAATTACAAAAACTAAAGAGTTGCGCATAAACTACATTATATTTTTAAAATAATGAAGCTATATAACAGGTTTACGCATAAACTACATTATATTTTTTTATTTGCTAAACAATTATATAGCTTGTAATCTATATGTATGTATATATATATACATATTTACACATATATGTATAGATACAAGACCAGTCAAAAGTGAATGTAACTTTTAAACTGAACAAAAGATCACATCATGATGATTGTGAGTTACTTAAAAAAGTAACTAATATTGAAACTTGAAAGGAATTAACTCATTAAGGTGGCCCCTACAACTTTTAAACTCGTATAAGAACAAATTTTAGTGATTAGCTGACAAGATTGAAGTCAAAAAAGCAAATTAAAGAGGAAAGAACTTGAATACACTTAACTGTTCATCCAAAGATAGATATGATAACCACCTTTTACTTTCTTTTATATATTAATTTCACCAAATCTCATTTTTTGATGCATAAGTTTATGTTATTTTTGTATGGGTTTATTTTGACTTGCAATGATGTGTTCAGCTCTGATTTTATTTTTTTTTTAGATTATACTGGATATGAATGTTTTTTTACTTCATTTTACGATAGAAAATACATAACATGTTTATTCAAATTTGTTTACAGGGAAGTCGCTATTGCCAAGCAAAGATCTGGAATGGTACTTCTTTAGTCCAAGGGACCGAAAATACCCAAACGGATCAAGGACAAATCGAGCCACAAAAGGTGGTTATTGGAAGGCGACGGGCAAGGACAGAAATGTAAACTCACAGTCTAGGGCCGTGGGGATGAAGAAAACCTTAGTTTATTATCGAGGGAGAGCACCGCATGGTGCACGTAGTGATTGGGTCATGCACGAGTACCGCCTTGATGAGCGAGAGTGTGAAAGTGAATCCGGGCTCAGGGTGAACCTTCTTCCTAATATTTAGTTATCGTTAACATGTCAAAAGTTATCATGAAATAACACAAGGTTTGTTTGTTTGTTTGTTTGTTTTTTGGGCTCCAAAGTTGCAGGATGCTTATTCACTTTGCCGCGTGTTTAAGAAGAGTTTGAATGCTCCAAAGACGAACGTTGGAGTGCATTATGCTGCAGCCGCGAGCGATCACTCATCAAGTATGGACCTTTATTCGGAGGGAGGAAGGGGTGGAGAAGATATGGAGGCTTGTGATTATCAAACACCAATGGCTTCATCTTCATCTAATATCAACCATGGGACTCCATATATCTCTAGTGAAACAAGTGATGGCAGATGGATGCAGTACCTATCAGAAGAAGCATTCACTTTTCCAAATCCATCTTATACCAACTGTGGGGATGTTTCTTATCCCCCAACCAAGGTACAAAGTTAGGCTTTAGCATTTGCAGGTTAACGAATTAACGAGCTTGACGCAAACTTGAAAATTTTAAACGAACCTAAAAATTGTGTCACATGAACGAACTGAATACATAGACACATGTAATTGTAGGTTGACATGAAAACGACCAATTTAACCAAAAAGTTTTTGTTTTTCATATTAATACTTTAAAATTCTAATTTTACATATTATTTTTTAATCATTTAATTATGTTTAAACTACGCCATTTAGATATTTTAAACTTTTAATTTTGGATATATAAAATATCCAAATAGCTAGTTTAAGTTATTAGATAACAAACACATTTAAAAATATAAAAAAATATACATAAATGGGTTAAGTTAATGGCTCAACACACGAACTCGACATGTTAACACCACCACGACCTGTTTAGCTAAACATGTTTACGAATCCGACACCAAAACCCTTTTATACATAAATGGATTAAATGCATATTTTAATATTTCTTTTCTTTATCAATTACCAACTAAAAATTATTTCTTTTTATCAGTCTGTAACTATACTAGGGTAGAATAATGTCTAATACATATTTGAGAACAATCAACTTTTATTTTCTACCCATGCAAGCAAACTTTGTTAATTATGTTATTGACTTTTTAATTACAATTCATATTTTCTCAGGTTGACATAGCATTAGAATGTGCAAGGCTGCAACAAAGGTTATCAATGCCTCCACTGCAGTTACAAGATCTCTCACAACAAGGGACCACTGGCTATATGGACATCATAACCATGCCACAGACAAGCAGCAGCATGCGCGAATTCTCAACTTCGAACGGTCCTCAGACGGACATTTTGCAGGAAATACTTTCTGTTGCTCAAGTTTCACAGGATCAAATCAACCAGAACACTTGGGGTGGAGGTTATTCGGGCCATCATGACGATGATTTCTCGTTTCTGGCTAATAATAATAGCAACAATCAACTGCAAGATGCGGGTTCCTTTAGGTTCATGGGAGATGATCAGAATATGAGGTCTATTGAAGTTGCTGGTGCTGATGAACATACTGGAACTAATAGAATGGTTGAGAATTTGAGATGGGTTGGTATGTCTAATAAGGATCTTGATGTGGTAATTATTAATTATTAATCTTTTTAATTACGTACGAGTTCATTTGTGGGTTTTAGTTTATCTTTTGAACCCTGAAGTTTCAACTAAAATTTACACTGATTTTCTTGATGTTTACAGACGTTTTGGGAAGATTACAAGACTGTTCCAGTGGAGAATACACCAAATTTTAAAAACGAGGAACACGAGGGTATAGGTACAAATCACTAAGCCTTAGTTACAATCCGAAGAAGCTACAAAACTGGTCATGCCCGTGGGATAGGGGTACGTTGAAACCCGATGAACACGAAATCATGTCACACATGAACTTGAACATGACACGTGTGTTCGTGGGTTGACACGAACGACCTGTCTAACCAGGAAAAAATAATTTATTTATTTATTATTATATTAATACTTTAAACATCTAAATTTACATATCTTTTTCATTTCGTAAGTATTTATGTTTAAACTTTTAAGCATTTATATGAAATAACCCTAAACATATAGTTAAAAGTTATTAAATAAATAAAACACATTTAAAAAACAAAATAAATAGATGGGTTAAACGAGTCAACCCATGAGCCCGCTGGTTAACACTAACATAACCTGTATAGCTAAATGTGTTTGCAGATTCGACCTAAAACTACCTAGTCCGGTTTTAAATTAAATCCAAAACTATAAATTTCATGTAGTGTCGGAAATTCATAGCAATGTCACTAATAACTTGAAAAACAGTTACAGGAGAAAGCAGCCATCACAACAACCTGGAAAACACAGAAGACCACTACTCACTAGCATTTCCTAACGAAAACCACAACTCCTCAAACGATAACTTCTTAGACGAAGGCGATTTGGAAGACTTCAGCACGACTCCAAGCTTCGAAATCTACGAGAAAACCAAAGCCAGCCACGGCTTAATTGTGTCCACCGGACAAGTTTCAAAAACCTTCTTTCACCAAATCGTCCCTTCACAAACCGTCAAGGTCCAACTGAACCCAGGAATAATATACAAGCAAGCAGTAGTCGAACCCAATGGCAAGCCAGGGTCGTCCAACACGAGAGTTATATACGATGAGGTCACAATATTCGCGGGTTCAACACCATCAGAGGTGACCACCAGCAAGAAGACAATGAGCCCATTTGTCAACTTGGTTTCCCTTTTGTGGATATGTTGCTTTTATCTTGAAGAATCAATAGAAGATCATGATCATGGTGCTTTGAAGGTTAAAGATGATGATATTGATGATGATCATGATGATGGTAATTTACTCGCAAAGAGTAAACAAATGAGGGATGAAGATGATGAGATTAAGGATGAAGGCTGGAGTATTTCAAGTGTGGTTTTGGAGAAGGTGATATGGCCTTGTGTGACATTGGCTTTGGCGTTTTCTACCATTTGGGTACATCAAAACTACTAATTATAAGTTGTTTAGTGTCATTTTTATGTTTATTGTATGTCTGATCTAACCATACAAAGTGAATTGAAGTTATATTTACTTATAGGAAATTAAAGATGAAACTTTAGCTTTCCCTGGATGTAATCTATCTGAGGTTGAATTATAATATTTGTATTTTTCTTTTGTTTTCGTTATATTCTTTATACAAGGGGCTTGGTTGTAACGTAGCAATTATTCACAAGGAACGCTTGACAAATGACATGTGAGCAATCATACTCTTGCAACATATGTATCAAATATTGGTTTTCATTTGTTGCTATAAATGTCAAGTCTGTAGTAAAGTAGTCAATAAAGGGGAAAACAAGTGTCATGCCTCATGAGCATATATCATCAGAATGTAACAAGTATTAAGAGACATATGTAGTGTTTTTCCAACGCACCGGACCGGAAACCAAACACATAATTGGTGCTGTGTGTGATTGAACTGTTTTT
>BJCM01206144.1:0-14997 GCA_018326385.1 Flaveria bidentis | reverse complement strand
TATATATATATATAACGTGTTTTAAAACTAAGAAGGATGAGCACTTGTGGACGTGTCACCACCAAAATGGACAATATCTTGTACACTACTTGAGTTGTTACACAAAAGAAGTGTATATGGTTCAAAATAATCATACAAATGACGTATACATCTCCTTATACGAATTCAAATCAATTAGAGTTCTGTAATAAAGTTAAAGATTGAGTTCTACAAACATACAATTATGTTATTAAAACACCCTATTATTTATATCTCTTTTCATGTATCTATATATATGTATAAGATAAAAAAAATAATAAAATAAATTAAATGTATGAATAATATACTTGTAAAATTAATTCAATTCACATAAAGATAACGAGAAATAATTTATATCCTTATATAAATCTTATATCTATCCTAGAACAATTGCACAATAATGATGATTACTTCTATCCTAGAACAATATCAGGAATAATTTATATCCTTATATAATTCTTATAAAGTAAAATTAATAACAAAATTCAATTTATCATTAATTAAATAATGTACAAATCACATATTTATTGAGATTCATTTACAAATATTGGAGGATCTTCCGGGGAATTTCAAAAAGAAAAATGGTAAGGATAAATGGTTATGGGAGCTAAATGCGACTGGTGAGTTTTCAACAAGATCGATGAGGGACCTCATTGAGAAAAGGATTCTTCCGCACAACCGAATTCATTTCAAGTGGACTAAGCTCTTACCATTGAAGGTTAATCTAATGTGTTGGAGAGCCACAATTGACAAAATTCCGGTGAATCAAAGCCTCAACAAACGCGGAGTAACAGTCCAGCCTGCATGCCCAATGTGTGGATGGATATCAGAGACCCGGGATCACTTAATTATGCATTGTCCTTTTGCTGCTATAGTGTGGGATGGTGTTCGACACTGGTGTCGTCTTCCAATACCTCAATCCAACTCCCTTCCCCAGCTCATTATGGAAGTTGATAGTTGGTGCATGAGGGGGAATCAAAAGAAGATTTTAAGTGCCATAATATATATACCTGTATATTTAATATGGAAAAACAGAAACACAAAAGTCTTTGATGGTAAAAGCTTGAAGACGGATACTTTAGTTGATGAAGTAAAAACGATGTCCTTTTTATGGATTAAGTATAAAGGAAAGTTAGATAATGTTAATTGGAATGTATGGTGTTGGTTTCAATTGTAATGTTGTTCTTATGTATTTTCTAGCCTCTTGCTACAATTCTTATCTATAAAATTAATCTTTTGTCAAAAAATTTTTTATTGAGATTCATTTAGCTCCAAAAACAAATATTAAATATATAAGGCCAAACACTACTGCATCAAGGGTTGTACATCATGAATCAAAACTTGCAACCATCTTTGTATTCATAAACTCCAACTCTGGAAAACACACACCTATATAAAGTAGCCGATCACATACCAGCTAGTGAAAGAGAGATAGACAAGGAGAGAGAGTCGGTTACAGTTACAAGATAATAATAATCAAATCAGTTATAATAATAAAAACAAACCGGGTCAAATGTTGACCCGATCCATTTCCCATTTTCCCATTCTAGAAATTTAAGGTTCTTTATTATTTTCAGCAAGTAAAGTCGGTCTCTCTACTTCTTCGTTCTTATCCTCTTCACCATACCACCACCTTCACATCTTCCCCCAATTTAACCCCCAATTTCCTTTTCATTTTCATCATCAAATCACCCATGAATCTTCAATCTTTTTTTGCCTCTGTTTATAGTTCATATATCCATTCACAGCTCTGTAATACCCACTTATAGTACCACAATCTTGCACAATTTCTACCCTTTATCAGTAATTTAACGAATCAATCAGCTGATCTTTTGAATTTTGATCCCGTTTGATTTGGGTAATCGGTGGAATTATAATGTTGTCAAGATCATCCTTTAATCTGCTCAATCTTGATGATTATTCGTGTGTGATTGATCGATTTGATCGCCTCGATCGCCCTCGAATCCCGCGAATCATGACGGTGCCCGGAGTTCTATCGGAGTTTGAAGACGATAACGTCTCCGGTAAACCGGAGAAAGACTCCGATCAGGCATCCGACGTCGTTTCGTCTGTCTCCCCTGAACGTCGGATCATCGTTTCGAATCAATTGCCGGTGAAAGCTCACAGGGATGGTGAAACGGGCAAATGGGTATTCGAATTCGACCCGGATTCGCTGGTGCTCCAGCTCAAATCCGGGTTCGGACCTGACGTAGAGTGCGTGTACGTCGGGTCGTTACCCGTGGATATCGACCCGATGGAGCAAGAAGAAGTGGCTCAAACGTTGTTAGAGAAATTCCGATGTGTACCCACGTTCTTATCTGTAGAACTTCAGAATAAATTCTATCATGGGTTCTGTAAGCATTACCTATGGCCTCTGTTTCATTACATGTTACCCGTGACCCGAATGCACGGGGTCCGATTCGATCGGGTCGCATGGCAAGCGTATGTGTCTGCAAACAAAGTATTTGCAGACAAAGTGATGGAGGTGATCAACCCAGATGAAGATTACGTGTGGATACATGATTATCACCTCATGGTGATGCCCACTTTCTTGAGGAAAAGATTTCACAGAGTTCGGGTCGGGTTTTTCCTCCACAGCCCGTTTCCATCGTCCGAAATATACCGAACATTACCCGTTCGAGACGAGATCCTTAGGGCGTTATTGAATTGCGATCTAATCGGGTTCCATACGTTTGATTACGCTAGGCATTTTCTTTCATCGTGTAGCAGGATGTTAGGACTAGATTACAAGTCGAAACGAGGGTATATCGGGCTCGAATACTACGGTCGAACTGTGAGCATCAAGATTTTACCTGTTGGGATCCATATGGGTCAGATCGAGTCGGTTAAATCGAGTAGTCGAACCGCGAAAAAGGTTGAAGAATTGAGGAAAGTTTATGGTGGGAAAGTTGTGATCTTGGGTGTTGATGATATGGATATGTTTAAAGGGATCAGTTTGAAGTTTTTAGCTATGGGTCAATTGTTGGAGGACTATCCTGCCCTTAGGGGTTCAGTGGTTTTGGTTCAGATTGTGAACCCGGCTCGAAGCCGGGGGCATGACATTCAAGAAGTCGAGGACGAGACGCAAAAGGTGGCTAGTGAGGTTAACCAGCGGTTCGGTTACGAGGGGTATGAGCCGATTGTGTTTGTGAACGGTCCAGTTTCGACGCAAGATAAGATCGCGTACTACGCGATATCCGAGTGTGTTGTGGTGAATGCGGTACGCGATGGGATGAATTTGGTGCCTTACAAGTACACTGTTTCGAGACAAAGTAGTCCCGAGTTGGATAAAGCGTTGGGGGTTAGTGTGCCAGAGGGGAGAAAGAGTGTGATCATAGTGTCGGAGTTTATCGGGTGTTCGCCCTCGTTAAGTGGTGCGATTAGGGTTAACCCATGGAACATTGACTCGGTTACAGAGGCGATGAGTGTAGCCATCACGATGCCAGATAATGAAAAGAGGTTGCGACACGAGAAGCATTATAAGTATGTTAGTTCTCATGACGTTGCTTATTGGGCCAAGAGTTTTGATCAAGACCTCGAGAGGGCGTGTAAGGAGCATTTTCACAAACGGTGTTGGGGGGTCGGGTTCGGTTTGGGCTTTCGGGTTGTGGCTCTCGGGTTAAACTTTAGGAAACTGTCGGTTGAACACATTGTTTCGGCTTATAGAAAGACAAACAGCCGGTTGATTTTGCTTGATTATGATGGTACAGTAATGCCACAGGCTTCAGTTGACAAAACTCCAAGCAAAGAAGTTATATCCATACTGAATGTACTATCTAACGACCCGAATAACGTGGTGTTTATAGTTAGCGGCCGAGGGAAGGACTCGCTAAGCAAGTGGTTCGATTCGTGTAAGAATCTTGGGTTATCGGCGGAACATGGTTGGTTGACTAGGTGGACTGGTGACTCGGATTGGGAGTCTTGTGCCGGCTTGGCTGTGGACGTTGATTGGAAGAAGATGGCGCTACCTGTGATGGAGCATTACACCGAGGCAACTGATGGTTCGTTCATTGAGCAAAAGGAGAGTGCTTTGGTTTGGCATCATCAAGAAGCCGATCCGGATTTTGGGATGTGGCAGGCTAAAGAGCTACTTGATCACCTCGAAAGCGTGCTAGCCAACGAGCCTGTGGTCGTGAAACGAGGTCAACAAATCGTTGAAGTAAACCCACAGGTAACTTTTAACCATTCATACTCCCAAGTACGCCCCTTAGCTAGATGAGATAATTTAGGTGTTTCCAATGTACAAAATGGTTGACGACAAATTGATCTCGCTATCTGACATTGATAGCGGTATATTTTGTTATTAATGTGCTATGTAAGATAGCTGCCTCTAACTTTAAAAACAAAGACAAAAATATGTAACATGGTTTCATATCTTTCGTATTGACAACTTCAGGACAGTTAGAAGTCGCTATCTTAGATAGCGAATTATCATTGTCATATAAGGATTAATAAAAATTGATCCATGTTTTTTTTTTTAAAAAAAAAAGTATATATAAAAGCATAACAATAAACCATTGTTGATGTATGTAGGGTGTGAGCAAAGGAGTGGTGGTAGAAAGTCTAATAGCAAGCATGCAAAGCAAGGGAAAGCCTCTGGATTTCGTGTTATGCATCGGAGATGATCGGTCCGATGAGGACATGTTCGAGAAGATCTCGAGCTCAGTCGTGAACCGTGGGATAGCGGAAGTGTTTGCGTGTACGGTTGGGCAAAAGCCGAGTATGGCTAAATACTATCTTGATGACACGGTAGATGTGATCAAGATGCTTCATGGGCTCGAAGCAGCTTCGACCCAAGTTCCGAAGACCTCCGGGAGCGGAGTCTCGTTTGAAACAAGCTTTTAAGTTTTAAATGATGTTTATGGCTTCGTTTTTAGCTTTCTTTTTCATGTTTTATTCGTAAAAATTACAGATGTTGTAGACACATAATCTCTTGTACAGAGCGTATACACATGGTTTCTTTCAAGTATTATTGTTCTTGATTCTTGAGAATGTTTGTTTTTTCAGTAACATCGAAATATTCTTAAACTGTAGGGTATTATAATGTTTCTCATTATAAAAATAATTTCTAGATATTGTTTGGTTCACAAAATTTGTAACAATTTGACGCATAGAGTTCGTCATAAGATGTAAAATATAACTATTGAACTATTTACAACAAATCTATATATCGTAACCCCTTTCTCTCATCATCGTCATCTCCACCATCATCACAACTATCTACCATCATTGTCGTGATCACCATTACGGTTGCCTTCGTCACCTGTGTCCAAAATAGTTTTTGGGTGATGCGTTGTTTTCGTTTTTAGAGAATTTTCATAAATATTAAAAGGAAAAAGTCTTGAATCAAGCCTTTTAAAAGTCGAAATTGTTTTAAAAATAATCACTTTTCAATTTTATTAAATGAACATGTTGAACAACGATACATTCAAGTGTAAAAAGGCCGGGCACGTGAACAACTCATGTACGTGATATATGTATTTATCTAAGCAAAATTAGTGACATTCAAACTTATCTAGGCGAAAAAGGATATCATCTGTTAGCACCCCGTACACACACTTGGTCAAGTTCATCGAGAATCATGACTTTAAAACTTTTCTAGGCAGGCCGAGTTTTAAACATTTAATATGCCAAAGTTCAAATTTTTGTAGCGAAACATGCACATTTAAACTATTCTTTTTTTGGTGAAACACCAACAGTCAATCTTTTCTAGGCAAAGAATTCAAAATTTTCTAGGTGAAAAATCAACGTTCAAACTAAATTGAAACAAAAAAACATTTTTGTAACTTTGTTGGAACATTTATAAAAATTGATTATATTGTTTTGAACTTTTTCTTTTTATTAAATAGATACATGGATTTATCGTTTTGTGATTATCACTTATCAGTGTGTCAACCTTTCATTAAGACACGGACCTAAATGGCAATTTCTATACATTATGGTCGTGACTTAAAACAATAACTAGGCCCACTCCTTGCTCCCACTTTGCTAACACCATCTTTCTAGATATTTTTTATTTCCATTTAATGCATTTAAAACTGCAGGTCGTAAAAAATCATGGTAAGATTACGTATATCAAACACAAATTGGTCTCACATCCTCTCAACCTTGTGCACTTAGGAGCTTTTGGCATTTGGTTTGCCCTTTATTTTTAACCTTTTTCATAAATGCAAATGCACATCCGTCGGTAGATGTGAAACAAAAAATAAATCCTAGTAATACTTGAAGTGCATAATAATGAAGCCATTTAAAAAAAAATAGAAAAAGAGTCCACACTACTTTGACCTCAGGAAGGAAACCATTTACCACTTTAATTGTCCGCGACTTGTTGTAAACTTCTTTATTGTGCGAATTGTCCATAATGAGTTAAAAATGTGTATCGTGAAACCCAAGTCAAGCCACCAAGTATTACGAGAAACGTTAACATTTTCATAAATTATAGTTTATTGCAATGATTTTCTTTGCTAGTCATTCTTTCAATTTCAAGAAATCCCTTTGAGTCTGCCTTATGGTAGAAAGGACATATGAGGGTGTTTTTAAACGTGCATGCTCTAGGAATAGTGATCTTATTGACTTTTAACTTAACCCTATTTCACATGACAACTAAATAAAAAGAGTTACACACAAGATAATTTACATCCAGACACCCCTAACTAACTTACACAACATCTATTTCTTCGTCCATATGTGGATGATTTCAGCACCCAATGGGTGTTATCTTTTGTAATTTTATTAACACTTGAGAGTTGGTCTTTAATATATATATATATATATTGGGGAGCAAATATCAGACTTAAAACTTGAAAATGATACTTCACTTCTCATCTTTACAAGCATATTCTCCTTTTTGCCAGCATCGTTTGGTAGAACAGTTGCTGGGGGTAAGAATATGATCACTAAAGTTATACGAATATTATTTGACCGAAAATTTGTGTATATCTTAACTATAACTGGTTTTATATCCATCAAGTAGCCAGATAGTTTAACATTACAATGTTAAAACTATTTTTCTTTGCATATTAAACAAAAACAATATTGTTAAAAACACATCTTTTACATTCTTGTTTATACATCTTTTACATAAATGAATCTATTTCATAATAAGAAGCTAATGATTTTATACATCACATTTACACAACTGTTAAAGAAGCTAATTCATTTTTTTCTTGGATCCAGGTTTTAAGTAGGATATCAGTTTTAGGATCAGTGTTTTTGGCGATTTTAGCAGCCGGGCCACACCTGATGGCTTTTCGAGGATTTGCAGGTGCATCGGTTCTGATTCTGATGGGTTGCGTTACAGACACTGCAAGAAAAGTTCAAGCAGAGATAATCTCTCAGAAGTTCACAAGGACATTGAGTTCTATGCGATAGACAAAAGACAAAACCTTTTACACCTTAACATAATCCCCAACACTTTGTACCTTTAAACAGCAGATTTATGTAGTTTTCTGATTAACCATTGTAATTATTCATGTATTTTATTGTAAATATATCAATAAACCATCAAAAGCGCAAATTCTCCAGTTCCATTCGATAAAGTTTAAACTGATTTAGCATAATACGATTTGAAGGCCACTCGGGCTCGAGCTGGTGCTGAGGTAAAATATGTCACATTTGACAAAACAATTTTACACTGAGCAGCATTAAACAAGCTTGTACCAAGACCAAGAATCATGCTCAAACAATCTGATGTAGCATGAAACATGAACTGTCGATCAAGCTAAAGACTGTCAGATCTGCATGAAACATGAACTGTAATATACTGCAAACCCTTTTGAGATCTTTGTATGGTAGAACTTTGTAGCTATAGTTTTGGTTGAAGAACAACATGCTGCAAACAACAATAAAGGTAATTTGCCAAATTTCATCAAACTTATAATCAAGAAACCTTTGATCAATCAAAACAAGAACATTATACCTTAATTTGTGTCCGGTTATACGTATATGTGATATGAACACATCCATCACTTGATTGGATAACAGCAGGATATGAGAATTCCATTCCTTCTGTATCTTCCAATGTTGCAACATTTTGCCACGAATCCCCATCGTCTGCTGAAGTTGCAACTTTCAGCACAGCCCTGGAGATCGTGTTATAAGCAAGCAACAACCGACCATCTTTCAGCTTTACACCATCAATTCCTATCAAATCACAATGAACGAAAACCAGTCAAGAACAAGTGATTTGGAGAATATAAGGTTGTTATGTTCAAAACTTGTTATCTGGTTTATGTTACTAAACCTGAATTTGGGTTGGGTAAGTCAGTTGGCACCGCAAAACTCCAGGTTTCACCGCCATCAAGTGATTCTGACATACAAACTCGACCAATGCCATCAAACGATCTTAACAGAACTCGTAGATTTCCATTTGCAGTCTGGTAAGGAACTGGTTGGATCACACTGAGTGACTCCTTTTGTATATATATTGGCCCATATTTTTTCCATGATCTTCCTGAATCTGCAGTCATCTGTTTACAGGTAAAAGAATCAAATTGAGTTTAAGTGTCTATGTTATAAGTTTCTAACCAAATAGTCAAAACTATAGACTGTATATAACCTCCACCCATGCACCCCATGAGTTCCAACTCTCGACAGATGACCCGCATAGTAATTTCCCATTTTCAAGTAAAATGGGCTGCACAAAGAAGAGGAGAAAACACATAAGCATATGTTATCATTTTGGCATCCGGGAATTCTTAAAGAACAAACCAAATGTTTAACCTTATTCTTTATAGGTCCTAGGATGCCGGGAGGAAGTTGTTCTCTCTTGCTCCAAGTTATACCACCGTCGTATGATCTCTTCATGCACCCACTCCACCTGAAACAACAATTCCATCAATAAAAGATTATTTGATTCAAAAGCCATTGAATGTGTTCAGATGCTAAAAATAGTTACTTTTGAACTTCCTGGCCGATCTTATAGAAGAGAAGCAACTCATTGGACGGAAGCTTAAACAGTGCAGGATTCCACATTGGAACACCTTCTTGCTCATCAGCAATAACCGGTGGATGCCAATAACCATCCTGCACAAATAAATGATATTTAAGCCTATAAAACATGATTGCACTTCGAGAGCCTCCTCGTATTTAGTTTGATATGCCTAAGCGTACATACCTTGTACTGCTGCAACCAAATTTTGACATCTGTAGCCCCCTCGTATGAACCCCCAAAGTATGCTACTAAAAAGCAGTCTTTGTCAACCTGAATCAACCGAAATTAGTAAAACTTTAAAAAAACTGTTGTTTGATAAATGTTCTGATTGTAACGCCAACTGATCAAATTTACTATTTTGACCTGCCGCTATACACAAGAAGTGCTTAACTGAAAAGTGACAGGTTGATAGCAGTTATACCTCAACTATTGTAGAGGCATGGCAACTAGTAAAAGGGGCCGTGTTTTCAGTAAATGTAAACTCTTCTAGCAATGGCACCCATGAAGATTGGTCTTTTATCGTATCCGAAGAGTCCTCCATTCTAGTTATATCTCTGTATTCATGACAAACCAAAAGGATAAATCATCTCAAACTATGCCCTTTGCAATTTGGGTATGTTGACTTGATCAAACATTGACTCAAATGCAATCTATTGACTTACCAATTACTATAAGCAAGATATGTTACGTATGCTGTCTTGAATAAAGATGCATACATATAAACAGATACAAACTTGAATCAGATTCAAAGATTTTGCATATGGGGTATGCTGACTTTGACAAAATTTGGAGTCAAAATCAATCTTGGACTACAAGCATCATGTTTTATTACCTTTGGAAAGCACATTGATTCGATGAAATCATATATGAGAATGAAGTATGATATCAGATTTGACCAATTTATGGTCAAGATTAGAGCTTTTTCTAAATACAAGAGGCATATAAATCTTGAAATTTGAAATCACACTACTCAATGCCAAGAACAAGATTTACAAGATCATAAACCCTAATTCCGGCATTCCTAATTCTAAACTTTGTAAGGGTTGACTTTGACATCTTGAAATTGATCACATACACACATACAATTCCATTAGAATCTTGTTTTAGAAGTGAAATTTTACTTAGAGATCAAATCTTTAATTGATTTTGGTTGAATCTATCAATTTATCGACGGTATTAGTCTGAAAATGTATCAACTTATCGGTCATCATCAAACCCATTATAAGATTGTTTCGACAGAAGCAACATGTAATGGTATTAAAGAACTCAACAGGGAGATAGGAGTACCTGCTTAACTTAAAATGAAATGGTTGTGGGTCTTTAATGTTACTCTTCACATTTTGCAAATACAGAACATCTGGAAACTCTATATCTGTTCATGCCCATTTGCTAGAGTGGCTAAAAAATCATCATTTTTACTTGAATAAAATCTCATATTTGCGATTTGTCTCTTTCCTCTCACCATTTTTACTTAATTAGAAGGGTGGTTCGTATGGTTATTTCTGATTTCATTTTTAATTCTTAACTCTTAAAAATTACAAGATTAATTCAATAATTGACATAAATGTAACAAACTTGATTCTTACAGTAAATGAACGTCAATTATCGTTGTTAAATGCGTGTGTAATGATAAAAATACTCTTAGTACTATGAACTAAAATTAAAATTAATCTTTGACTTGATGTGTTCACCACTCACCACATCAAACCCTCATTCACCCTTTCTTCTTCGTCATCTTTGTTACTATCTCTTACCATCATCAAAGCCTATACAAGCACCACCACTAGCACCAATGCACCACGTTCAACCTTCAACCACCACCACTATCACTAGAGGTGTACAATCCGATTTTCCCCCAAAATCGGACCAGTTTTTTTTTCGATTACTAGGAACCTGGTTTTTTTATAAACCGGTTAGGGATGCGAGGAATCCGACCTATACAAACCGATTTGGGTCGGTTTGGAATCCGGTTCGGGCCCAAACTAGTTTGGTTTATTTTTAATTTTTTTAATCCATTACAAATTAACGTAAAATATAAAATATGAAATATAAAAATAAAATTACGAGAGATGATAACTTAAATACATAATTATTTGTTTTTATAATCAGAAGACGATTTCTATATTTTCATTTTATTTATAATATTTTTTTTATTATTTGTAAAAGTTATTTATGAGTTATAAAATTAAAAATATAGAAACATTACAAACGACTTAAAATTCTCATTTTTGTTTTTAAAAAATAAACATCAAACGTAGACTTCCATTCCTTTCATATTTTTTATGCTTTTATTCTTCGCTCACCGAATCCGATACGAAGGTAATCATTATGTGTCGCTTTATCATCGATCATTTCATGTGTCATTCCGTAATGATAAAAAGAGTTAAAAATTTATAAAAGTATTGGGTTAAAATAAAAAGAGTTAAATATTAAAAAAAACAAAAGATGGGTGCATGACCGGTGAAGGGTTATGCACTTACAACACAACAACACAATGAGAAGAGTTGCTTAGAACACTTAACAGATCAAATAGGGAACTGGTTAATTTTTAGTAACAGATGCTAAGAACACAAGTAAATATGAGAAAGAACAAGAAGGCAAAACAACACAAATAATTAGTTTTCAAAAATGTTGTATATTGCTTCTTAAGTTCTATTACAAATGTTACTTAGCACTTAGAAAGATACAAGTACTCGAGATACATACACTACATCCTACAGCCGGCCATACTTTGAAAGCCAGCTGGATACAATTGACTAGATAGATACAAAAACAAATGTAGAGTCAAAAGGCAGATTTGCCTTTTGCCTAGTGACTATGACATGGCATAGCTCACATCCTAACATATTACAAAAAGGATAACAGTACATAAAGTAGAAATCACAGACTCAAGAACTCAATGTACAATTACCAAAAGCATGGACCTTTTCACCAACTTATGTAAGTTGGTGACTTTACAGAGTTGCAGCGGAAAGGGGTCCAACTTTATGTAAAAGGTACATAAGATAAAGCATGTGTTCAAAAGTCTTTGGAAGAAATCTGTCTTCAAGTGTTGGCTTCGGAATACTTTGTCTTTGAAGCTTCGGAAGACTTCATCTTTGGCTTCAGAAGATATTGGTCTTGGCTTCGGAAGATTTCACACTTAGAGTATTTTCTAAGGCAGAGTATGAAACTTCCGAAGCATTCCACTTAAGTACACTTGTGCATGCATGCAAGAGAGACTTTGGGTGTTTGGGTTGCATCAGCCTTACATTTAATCCTTACAAACTCCCCTTAGGCTGATGCTACCAAAACACATGAAGACGTCTGATATCAACAGTCCTCATTAGGATAATGACCATCCATTTCTTCATGAGATGATCTGGATCACTCAGACTTTCAACGTGTCTTCTCATGTCAAAGAGATCATGTAGAGGCAGATTAAACATATCCTGCCATGTGTAAACATGTTCAACACCTTGATCTCTGATGACATGCCATCTTTCTGGATTTATAGTGTATGTCCAGGACAAGATGGGACTTCCTGATGCTAGAGGAGCTACTTGAATTAGAGTTGGTGGAGCATCCTCTATTTGCACATCCTCAGGATGTTCTGACTCATCCTAAGGTTTGGAGATGGATACTTCTTTCTTCTTCTTCTTTGGCTTTGGTTTGGAATCCATCCTTTTTCTTTTCTTTGAACCTTTTAACTAAGAAGACTAGCCTGCAACACCTGACTGATCTTTTTTGTCTTTCTCAGTTGGGTCTTCCTCTCTCACAGGTTCAGATTGAGAGGGGACAGAACCCTGCTATGGATCAGAAGTGGAAGCTTGCTGAGGCTCAGTAGGAGATTGAGGTTGTGTTGCCTCAAATGGTTCAACCTTAATCTCTACTTCCTAAGGGGCTTGACTTGGTGAGGAGTGACATCAACAAGTTCACCTCTTTGAATCTTCTACTTGATCAACCTAATGTGCTCATCCATGGTGGATAAAGACATAGAGCCAAGTCTCCTTCCGGAGAATTCATACAGCTTCAAAAAGCTCATCATCCTCTACCCATCAGCAGACTTCTTCATGCTTTTTTGGATGATGGCTCTTGACTTTGCAGTCTCTTCCCTTAACTTCCTCTTAGTAGTCTTTCTTTCTTTGACTAATTCAAGTTCAAGCTGTTTGAGATACTCAAACTCAATATAATCAAAGGGTAAGGGAAGAAGTGCAGCTGTCTGATAGAGACCTGTGGCACTCAAGTAGTTTATCATATTTATCCTATCAGTTTCTTTGTCTATTTGAGGTTCTTGTGGAGCCACATCCTCATGTACATGACTTTCTTGAACTGGGCAAAGGGTAGGCACATGCTTGTAGAGTCTTTTCTGTCTTCTTTCTTCTTTGATTTGAAGAAGTAATTTTGCATCCTCTGTCTCCTTTCTTTCCATTGTTAATTCCATGTCAGCCAATTCATTTAATTCATCTAAGGGGAGGGAGATGATGTTGTTAATGTCATAGTTTTTAGTCTGTAAGTAGTTGATCCTAACTTCCCTCAACTCATCATTCTGAGTGTTTAGCCTAGGGGCAGCCCTGATAGCAGCTTTTATGA
Organism: Flaveria bidentis; assembly: GCA_018326385.1. Lineage (NCBI taxonomy): Eukaryota > Viridiplantae > Streptophyta > Magnoliopsida > Asterales > Asteraceae > Flaveria > Flaveria bidentis. The sequence continues at coordinate 1,475 of BJCM01206144.1, read as the reverse complement.
GTCTTGTAGACCTAGTAGAGGAACTTTCTCCCCTTAGATTCCTTTTCCTTTCTCTCTCCTCCTCCTCAATCTCCTCAGAAGTCATTTTTATTTTCCCTTTATCACTTATAGACCTTTGTGACTCAGGTGGAGAGAGCTTTGGCCTTCATTGGTTAGTGTAGCTTCCAAGCTCTGGCCAGAGAGAGGTTGAGATGCACCTTCACTAGCAGGTGTCTCACCAAGGGAATGAATCTCTATACCAGTTGATGGTGAGACAGGGCTTTTAGGTTCTACCACTGGGCCTTCAGTCAAGGTTTCCCCTATGAAGCTAATCTTAGGGTCTGCCTCAACATCCAGTTGACCAATGATATTACCTGATTACTTTAGTCTCCTTCTGAAGCTGAACTCTGTAGTGATTCTGTCTTGAATTCTTTGAGCCAACTTGTCAGCTTGTCTAGATTGGCTTTGGTTGACAACTGGCATGCTGACAAGGTCAAGACTTTCATAGAAGTTCAAATTCTGAGAATTGAAGACTTTTTGTTGTCCTTGAACCCTTTGAAGAATAAGGGCTCTTCTGTTTATATCATACATCCACCCCTATGATGTGATTGAAAGATCCTTGAGGTGGAGATGATATTGCCCTTGGTATACCTTCCTCAAAAAGACTCTGAATGAAGGAGTCTATTGAGTCCACATCAATATGAACTTGAGGAAGTTGCTAAATATGCTAAATTGCAAGTGAGAATGGTGAGTCCTCAATGTCCATACTCCCTGAAGAACTCCCAAGTTCTGCGATTGTAATGACTTTCTCCCCCTTTTTAGTAGCATCACCCACTTGCATAGGTGAGCTAGAGGTTAGGTCAACCACATTCATAGCTTCTTGTGTTCCAGGTTGAGCTCTTCTTAAAGGTCTCTAGCTAGTTTTCCTTTGAGATAAAATATCTCAAGTTGCTGATCATTGACCCTGTTTTGCAAGGTAGTCACCTGAGATTCAAGATGACTAACCTTGGAGACTAGATAGGTGCATGTTTGTGACAGTTTTTGCACCTTTAGCCTCAGATTCCCCTCATCTTCATCAGAAGAATCATTAGGGGATAAGATAATTGGACCAAAATCCTTTCTCTCACCACCAACTTCAGGTTCTTGGCTGCTGGATTTTCTCTGCTCACTGACAGCCTCAGTTGAGGTGTCAATGGGCTGAGTTGCCATGATTGAGGTCTTAATGATGTAACTGTAGAGATTGTATAAAGAGGCTGAAGCAACCCAAACACCCAAAGTCTCTCCTTCATGCTGCATAAGTACACTGAAGAAGAATGCTTCGGAAGTTTCACACATGCAACAAAAATATTCTAAGTGTGAAATCTTCCGAAGCCAAGACCAATATCTTCCGAAGCCAAAGATGAAGTCTTCCGAAGCTTCAATAGACAAAGTCTTCCGAAGCCAACACTTGAAGACAGATTTCTTCCAAAGACTTTTAACAACATGCTTTATCTGAT
>BJCM01206135.1:3134-17257 GCA_018326385.1 Flaveria bidentis | reverse complement strand
TTATTAAGGTTATTTCTAAATATTTATATTTTTAAAAATTTATTTTTTTAAAACAAAAAATAATCAAAATTAGAAGTTGTAATAAGAAAAAAATTAAAAATGACATTTTTATACAGTTTGGTTTTAGAACAAAATTATTTATTTAAAAAAAACTATAAACAAAATTTTAAAAAGTTAATATCACTGTTTAATTATTTCAGTCATATCATATCTTATAACTTCATTATGTAATTATAAATTTATTATATTAATATTTTATTTATTCAACCCGTGTAATACATAATTACTAATATTATTATCTAATATTTTATATTAAAATAGTTCTTTAATAAATTAATCAAAAGATATTTTTACTAATGTTATATCCGAGCAAATAACTATTTAAAAAATTAGAAAAAATTTAGATCATCAAACTTTTTTAAACATACAAAATATTTTATAATTGGTGCTTTTAAAAAATTATTTATTTATTAATAAAAAATAATTAAAATTGAGAGTTATAGAAGAAATTTTTAAGTATGACATTTTTTAAAACATTGGCTTTAAAATAAAAATTTTATTTTATTTATTATAAGAAAGATTTCAATCGTATCTTATTTTAAAATATCGAATTATAATTAATAAATTTCAATTTATTTAATTTTTATTATGTAACTCATATAATACACAGGTTTACAAAAGTTAATGCATTATATTATAGTATAAATAATACAGATAGATAATTTATATGAGGTCAAACTACGGAGCAATTAAAATGTTTGCGACTTAAGTCCCCGTAAAAGCACATTTCTAAAGTATTTGACATTTATAGTAGCTTGAATAAAAATTTATGATTAATAAGATAATAACACTTATCATATTTTTAATATTAACAAATCAAATAAATTCGAAATTCTGAAATAAGACTTTTTAGTCAAATCTTTGTTATATTGACTGCTAAAACAACTGTGATAAGGTCATAAGGTGGCTATATAAACCACCTTGGTCGCCAAGGATGAGTGAAGGAACGCAATATAACGGCAGAATTATACATCTCTTCTATAAACTTTCTTAATTATTACATATATATCTAATAATTTTAATTATATATATCTCCTTGTAAACTTAGTTAATTACATATATACCCAAACTAAATTTTTAATTACATATATCCCTTTTCTAAAACTTAGTTAATTACATATATACTCAAACTAAAAGTTTAATTACATGTATCTGATTTATTATATATAAAAATTACATAGTTACCTATTTTATTACTTTTATTAAAAATAACTTATATTATTAGTAGTTTACTCGTATTTTTATTAAACTATAAAAAATATGTTTTTCCTTCTTTACTTGCTTTTTGAGTTTTTATTATTTATTAATATTTCTATACTAAAGGTTTTTATGTTTTGGTGTTTTTATGTTTTTTTTACCTTTTTATGTTAAAATTTTCAGGTTTCTATACGAGACACTTCCAATCTCATTATGCAACATAAATTTATATGTTCGGATTATGTCGCATAATGAAACTGAAATGGTCTCATATATGAACCTAAAAAATTTGCATCAAAAGGTTAAAAAACAAAAATAACAAGAAAAATATTAGTATAAAAATATTACTAAATAATCAAAACTTAAAAAGCTAGTAAAAGAAAAAAACACAAATTTATAGTTTATTAAAAATAAGAGTAAAAATACTAATTACATAAGTTATTTTTAATAAAAATATCAAATAAATAGTGTTTAATAAAGCGGGTATATGTAATTAAACTTTTAGTTTAGGTTTATATATAATTAACTAAGTTTTACAAGGGGATATATGTAGTTAAACTTTTAATTTGGATATATATGTAATTAAAAGAGTTTTACAAGGAGATATATGTAATTTAAATTTTAAATTGGATATATATGTAATTGATGATGTTTGTAGGGAGAAATATGTAAATCTTCCCAATATAATGGTCATTTAAAATGATAATATTTTTATCTTTAATTTAATTTTTCTAAAAGGTCAATGTATTTTTAGTTTTTCATTGTTATATCTATACGTACCCTACAAAGAAAACAAAGTTTCATCTGTTAAAGAATATGTAATAATTGATTGAGTTACACATTCACAATAATAATTTCATCACATAAAATAATAACTTTTGGATCAACAACTTATTCAAAAACTATATATATTAAATTGAAATCATACATAAACAATAAAAGTACATACTCTTGGCAAGGTGTGATGCCAAATGGTGAAAAAACCGCACCACCTTCGTAACCTTTGATGATCTAAAGTAAAGGGCTTTCAAGCATTTCAAAGGAAGTCCTTTAATGGAGGAACATATTTCATCTATATAAACAAATACTCAAAACCTAATTATACCATAACAAAATCAAAACTATTCAGTTTTATTAATCCCAAATTTTACAAAAATGAGTGTTGCATTTATTGATAGTCATATGATAGAAAAATTTGTCGAAGACTCAGGAGCTTTTGAAAAATGCATCGAGGAACGGTTTAACGTATTAGATGTTAATAAAGATGGTTTTTTGTCTCGTGATGAACTCCAAAACGATACCAAGGACGCAGCTTCAGTGGAATTAGCGTTGCAATCCAAGGAAGAGATTGATAATCTGTACAAAGTTTTATTTGAGAAATTCGATGTCGGAAAGAAAGGTACATTTGACTGCAAGGAATTCGGTACGTTAATGAAGGAAGTCATGTTAGCAAAGGCACATGGTATTGGCGATACGCCTGTATGTGTTATTCTTCAAGAGGATAGCTTGCTTCGCAAGGTCGTTTGATGCGATCAATGAAGTAAAATCGATGTTAGATGCCTTCAAATCTGGCATCATGGGAATTGATCTTCGATTTTTTATTTGTGAGCTTTTTAAATTTGAATATGTACATTTTATATCATACTTCACAAACTTGTTGCATTTATACAACGGTTAAATACAAAAGATTGGATATTATTTAAGAAAATGTTTAGAGCGTGTTTGATCAAGAAGAAGCTTAATTTCTTTTTTTGTATAAAAATGTTAAAATGATAAAGACTGTTTATAAATGCAATACACGACCATAATAACATGTGTCAAAACTTAAAAAAAATAATCATAATAAAAGTTAAAATGAACATAGCGTACAAATTTCAAACCAGCCAATTTCTTTCAGTTTTAAATAGGTAATCGATTTCAATGATCAAGGAACATTTGAGGTTACACAACACCCAACTTCTTAGATAGTTTTTAAAGGCAACACCTTAAACAAAAACCTTTTATCGATTTCATCCTTTTTCATTTATACTTAAATTGTTACTTCAAACTCAACCTTAATTAATACTCACTTTAAAGACAACCCTTAAAACGTATAATAAGCAATGTTTTTAAAATCGGATCGGACTTTAAACTGGACGTCTTACTGGTTTGGTGGTCGGACCGGTTGGACCGGATTTAACTATGTTTTAATTATATTTATATATGTAATTAAATATAAGCATTTTATATATGATTTATATATATATATATATATATTATAGTTATATATAAAACTTAAATATATTTGTATATCCAACACATTAATTTATGGTTTAACACTCCGTTTTTACCTATTAAAATAAAAAAAAATCAAACTCCGGTTCAAACCGGTCCGGTTTCCCGGTCCGACCGCAGGTTCAACCGCCATAAACCGATTCATAGCGAACCGGACCAGATAAGGGGCCGATCCCTGATCGGTCCGATCCGGTCGCGGAAACAATGATTATAAGGGTTCAACTTATTATAAAATGTTTTTTAATTGATTTGACATTTTAAAAAGAACATTATAAACCCTAATTTTTATATTTCATGAAACTACTTTTACGGATGAGCATGGGTTGGTATAGGTCTCTTGTGATCTAAAATCAAACCTAACATTTGAAACTTCAATCCAAAACATTCGTATATGTTTCGATCGGTTGATTAGGATTAGATTTTATCATAAACGGATAATTTTTTTGTTAAAAACATAGGTTCACGAAAAAACCGGTTAACAACCCAACCCTGAAACCAACCCGATTATTGAACTGGACTTAAACCGATGTTGCAAAAACTAATTTCTAATTAATCCTAACTGCCTGCTTGTACTTGGTTAGAGAGATCTAGTAGATAGGGCAACTAGTTATAACTGGTTTTTTAATCGGGTAATAGCTGAATAAAACCATATCACTAGAAACCAAAATATGTGGTCAAATTCATGTGTGAAACATCAAATGACTCATACAGGACTAGATGCAAATACTTGTAATTCTTTTTTTTTTCAAGTCCACCTTTACTTTGAAAAATCACTTAGATAAGCATTCTGCATAGCAAAACGTTAAAAACCAATCCAGTTTATATTTAAGCACAAATGACAAACTAGAGAGATATTGAAATTTCAATAGGGGAGATGCTATGTATTTTTGAAATCTGAAAATATAAATAAAGACCAATTTAACAAATTTATGTAACATACTTAATATTTAATTAATGGTTTCTAATTAACCTTTATTATAAATTCATAGTTTTCATAAAATCATTTTTCCCCGGTTTGAATCTGTTAAATGGTCGGTTAAAAACCAAACCTATTTCATAGGTTAGGTTTTTCAACACCTCAACCGGTTTATACCCAAACCAAAAAAGGTTTTGACCAACTTTGATAATAACTGGCTCAGTTACTATCCGGTTTTAAAGAAGCACCTCTTGTTAATAGGATTTCAACTAATTTCTATGGGTTGGTCCAAACAATTAGTAAACAAGTCATTTGGTCCAATTGTTTGTAGGAATTATTTTTCAGAATAAAGCAACAAAGCCTAATAAAGATACAATTATAACATACATGAGTAATTAAACGGCCTACACATTAAACTAAACCGAGCCCAAATAGCAATTACAAATTTACAATCACATCTATACTAACTAAAATGTCTAGAAATCGGATGGTATTTTTCTACATGTTCCCCGTACCTAACCTAGGATTATTTGAACATATATCATTAATAGAATAAAAAGTAATTATTTAATAATAAATTAAATGCTAACTATTTATATACTTTTTAAATTGTAAAAAAAATACTTTTGATAAACAAAAAATGTTTTCTTTTATTAAAAATATATTTTTTGAAAATAAAATTCTACAAAAATATGAAGTTTTTAATACAAAGAACTTTTAAAAAATGTCATTTTTTAAAAAGTATTATTTTTTAAATTAGAGTGTTTTAGAGACAACTTTTTAAAGCAAAATTTTTTTAAAAACAACAATTTGAAGAAACATTATTATTGTATTACCTAAAGTAGTTATTTATACATAATTTCAATCATATTATACCAAAAATATATTTTATAATTTTATATATTAATAAATAAATATTAATTTAATGATTCAACCCGCATATTATATAGGTTTCAAAACTAGTAACAAATAAAATAACAAGACACAATAATTGTGATGAAAAGATATTTTTGCCTTGATTTTCTACATATTTCTATCAAAAAGGCACAATGTCACGACCCGCCAAAACGCAAATCGCAACAACCTAATTTTTATTGATTAGGGGCACTTATGAAGCATACAAGAATGCCCGGAACACTCCGAAACAACCCACATAATTTTGCAGCAACGTTGCAGATTTGGAAGACTCTACAACGTCCCATGACGTGCTAAAAACTAAGCATAAAAGGCTGCTCCAAAGGAGTAAGATGTGCAGCCCTTAAAGATCCTGGAACTCTCTAGAAAACACTACTAAAATCAGCCATGGAGCACCTTTGAATGATCATGGAGCATCTAGGGAAATCCATGTAAAAATCTAGTCTTAGATATTATGTAAGGATATGTCTAGATATAAAACAATCTAGAATGATTGTAACTAGTATAAATAGATTAGTGGTGCATCATTTGCAGTCACCTAAGTTACTTGTAACTTTCAAGTATTGTACTTATGTTCTTTGTAATACAAGTTTTTTACTTGTGTTGTAAACATACATCACAAGCATCTTACTTGCGCACTACAAATCTAACGCTCCCTTACTAAGACTTCCGCTGCATAATCCATCCACCCAAAATCGAGAAGGCTGACTTAGAACGAATCTAAGTGCCGCACGTGAGCTGATCGAATCAGTCTGTGACAACAAGGAGCCTTACACAAAGATATTTTCCTATGTATGAAGTAGTAATGCATCATCATCCTCTGTTATTCTTGCTTCTAACGTTCATGCAATTTTAAAATCCGGTTTTATTGCATGCCAAAATCATCCGTTGACCTGAGAACATCATAAATACTGAGTGAAGTAGATGTTCAGAAAGTATTCTGACGAATTAAATCCAAATAAAATAACTGCAAAACCAAAACACTGAAATTAATAACCACAATGGAAAAGAAATAATCATAATTAGGCGTGAACTCAAAACTTAAAGATGGGTAGAGGAAGACAGAAGTCGCTGACACGTGGAATAACAAATATTAAACTTAGCAGTATTAAAACTGATACATGGTTTAGAAAAGCAATGCATGATTGACGGGAGACATTTCATTAAGAAACTTTTTGTTGATAACTTAATTTCATGGGTACCATAATTACTCGCTGACAAGTGGAAAATATAAATGAAAATAACTGCAAACTTACGTAGCACAATAAGCAAGAGTTGAAAGGGCCAAAAGAAAGATGCAAACTACAACAAAAGTAGGAATGGTTTTGGTTTCTGCAGAGGAAGAAGACTAATACATATAACGATTGCAGAATCACTTATGTGTGTGTATTTAATACCACACTCTATTTTATATGTAATATGTTATATACTAATACTAATTGTTATCATGCTATTTGGATACTAAACTTGACATGCCAAGAGATGGTTTTTTATTTAAAGAGTTAGTGGTATACAGAAACCCGTTTTCAGTGGATCAAAATCAACCCGAAACTTAACAATAAATTCAACGAGCTTTCGAGATACAGACTCACCACTCGGAAGCAACATTGGGCACTCCAAAATCTCCTTCCATGCTATAGGCACACCACAAGGAAGTCGAATTTGGTTCCAAAGATCACTACCTAATCTAGCCAATTATTAGGTTAGCAACGGAATAAATCTCAACTGCATAGATCCCAAATTAAGAACAATGAAAACCTGTCTCCTTTCATTCTTCGTCCGGTACATAGAATAACAGAGACTAACCACTCCACTAAGCTAAACTTTAGGGAACTAGAACAAGTGCACTTGACAACTTCAAACAAAAAGGAAAAATAGAAAAAAAAAGTTGCAAAACGAAAGTACTAAATAAACATGCAGCTACGTGTAGCGACGAACAATTTACCACAACCATAATAGAATCCTTGTTATGCGAAGTACGGGGTAAACCTGTAATGAAGTCTAGACTAACATCCTCCCACGCTGTGATGGGAACCGGTGATGGCATATATAACCCTTGAGGTAGAGAGTGTGTCTTAGCTTGATTACAAGGCAGTCAGCGACGAATGAAATGTTCGATATCGCGGTAAAGTTTGGGCCAAAAGAAGGAAGATTGCAGTAAAGCGATGGTTTTATCCAAACCCTGATGACCCGTTAGACCCCCGGAATGAATCTCCTTGATTAAGAACTCCCGAAGGCTATGTTAGGGAATGCATAAGCAATGATGCCTGAAAAGAAAACCATCATAAACTTTACTAACCGAATGGTCTGACAGCTCAAAAATACACCCCTAAAGTCAGGATCAGTCGAGTACTCGATCGTTCCTCAGTAATTCAAAACCTGAAATTTTAGCTTGTAGTGAATTTAACAGTGAATATTTACGGGATAAAACATCAGCCTCCTTATTCGTCTTTCTTGATTTGTGCCTGATGGACAGGGCCGGCCCGAGAATTTTAATACCCTGGAGTCTGGACGAGCCGGAAAAAAGGCCCATGAACCCTAACGACTTAAATTATATGAAGTAGTTTTTTTTAATGAAAAAAAAGTTTTAGCAATAAACATAGCAATATCATAGTATTACAATTAAATACTATAATAGTTAACCAATAACTCGTAAATCTCTCCTAACATTTTTATAGCAAATTGGTTTATAATATATTTGTAGTTTATAGTCTCTAATATTTTGATTTCGATAACTATTATCGTTAATCCGCTAAGTATTTCTTGGGATACCGTGGATTGTAAGTAAGATTTCAAGTTTGAATAGAACAAAATTTATGGTATAAATTAGTTTGTGGACTTTAATTACAATCAAATTTTAAATATTTTAGTGGGTTATTAGTTGAGTAATTGGGTTAAAAAAACAGGCTCAAAATTTTGATTTAAAACATAATTGAGTTAAGTTTTTAGTTATATTACATTTTATAATTATTTTTTTATAATTATATATATCAAAAAATTAAAAAAATTTGTGCTCCCTGAGCGAGTGGGCCCTGGACGGAGGTCCATTCCGCCCCTCCTCAGGGCCGGCAGTGCTGATGGAAAAGGTAAAAATTTGCAAAAACTCCACCCATTTTGTGTGTCTAGGCTGTAATTTATGCTGACCTTGAATATATTTAAGGGCTTCATGATCAAAGTGTAGAATAAACTCTTTAGACACCAAATAATGTTGCCAATGATCCAGTGCTCGGATAATCACATAGAACTCCTTATCATAGATGGAACAACGTTGATTTGCCCCGTTCAACTTCTGACTAAAATAGGCGATCGGGTGGCCAAATTTTGTCAAAACAACCCCAATGCCTACCTGTTAAAATATATCATTAGTTCAATTCTATGGTAAACTAATTATTTGGGTCAATTTATTTGCAGACTATAAAGGGTGACCTTGAATGCTTTTGGGTTCTTGCCTTGTAGAAGCCCATTAATATTCAAAGATTTATTCCAGCAATTTCATATGTCACGATTGATTGCCAGTAAGAGATGAGTTGTTTCTTATTCAAGATTACACATTTCATGGGATTCTTTTCAATCACTGCAAATCTTCCTTTTTTATTCTTCTCCTTTCACATCTATAAAAGGAGGTGCTCTACTGCCTTTTCAACATTGTGTTAGTTCACAAATATTAGGGCATTTCTTTGTATGTCATTCTTGTACTTCATCACTATTAATAAAGATTTACAGCTGTTTTTCATGGTATCAGAGCTCAATCTTGTTCTTGGGACGTCTCTTCCGCCAAATTTGTTTCTTTGTTGCCATAATATTTGTCATACTGTTCACCTTCTGCCCCAAAATCACAATTTTCTCGTTTTGGTTGTCACTGGTTCATTCTGGTGGTCACCGGTTCATCGTTGAAACCTATACGACATCCTTTACAGAATTAATTCTCCATTTTTGGTTCTGCTTGACCAAACAGGGTGTGATTATTAACAGCAAATCACATCTCTTCTTGATCAAACATATCTTTGGTGCGGTGAACGTGGACGTGGAAATCAACCGTGGTAACTTTGAAGTGCTTGTCCTTTAATTTTGACCTTTCAATTAATAAAAAGAAAAGAATCATCCCACCATCTGGAGTGCACTTCATTCTCTTAATTGGGTAATCTTGGTGAGATCCTTCCTTCACCTTTTTATTTTGTTTCCATTATCAATTTCCTTGATCTTTACTGTTTTTGTGCTTTATTGCATCATCTATTCTGTGTCATTTATTTATAAAATGGCTGATACTAGTTCTCTTATTACAACTGAAACTCTTATTAGTAAACTTGACGTGAGTGATCCATTATATCTTCATGCTAATGACTCAAACACTTTAACAATTATAACCATGAAACTAAAAGGAACTGAGAATTATGCTGTTTGGGCAAGATCAATGAAATTAGCACTAGAAGTTAAAAATAAATTAGGCTTTGTTGATGGAACATGTGAAAAATCTAATAGTAATGAAGTTTTTGCTAGACAATGGGAGAGGTGTAATTCTTTAGTTCTTTCATGGATATTAAACTCTATCTCTGAAGAATTGTATGCGGGTCAAGTATTCTCTAAATTAGCATATGAAGTTTGGCAAGATTTAAAAAAACATATGATAAAATTGATGGATCGATTGTGTATAATCTGTATCAAAAGATAAATTCACTAAATCAAAATGGAAGTTCCGTATCTGAGTATTATCATAAATTAAATAATATGTGGAAGCAACTTGATGCCATTGTCTAATTACATTCTTGCACGTGTCAAGCCTCAAAGGTTTTCAATGATTTTAACCATTTAATAAAACTTATGCAATTTCTTATGGGGCTTGATGATGTATATCAACTTGTTAGAACAAATTTACTTACCAGAGATCCACTTCCAACTGTTAAAGATGCTTTCTCAATTGTCTCTAGAGAAAAATCTCACCGTGGAGGAGGTTCCTCATATGAGTCTAAAAGTCAAAATGTTGATTTTTTTACAAAACCAAGTCAGTCTTTTGACAACAAAAAAGAGTTGGAAGGGGAACAAATCCAAACTTAAAGTGTAGTCACTGTAATAAGATAGGTCACACAATTGACAAATGTTATGAACTAGTTGGTTATCCATCTAATCAAAAAAAGAAATCTGGTAATCAATCAGGGAAACCTGGAACATCAAATGCCTATGATTCTACTAATCAATCTAATGCAACTTTTGCCTCATCATTTCCATTTACTCAAGAACAGATTACAAAGCTAATTGGTATGATTAGTAACAATCAAGGATCAGATCAACCAGGTGTTGGAGGTAATATAATTGGTCAGTCTAATGGTTTTAATTCAAAATTTGATTTCTTTAATTGCTCTAGTATGTCTGAGTCAAAGTTTGATACTGGTTGGGTTGTTGATTCAGGAGCGAATCAACATATGGTTAAAATAATAAAAACATGACAAATTTCATTGATGTCTTTAAATATAACATGACTGTGAGTCATCCAAATGATACTTTTTGTAAAGTAACTATGGAAACCTAAACCTTAATGATAACAGTGTGTTGACAAATGTTCTTGTTGTTCCTGACTATTGTGTTAATCTACTTTCTGTCTATAAACTAACTAAATACAATAAGTTAGAAGTCTTGTTTAATGAAAATAAATGTTATGTTCAGGATTTGAGATCAAAGAAAGTTTTGGTGACTGGTAGTCAAAGTGACGGTCTTTATTTTTTTGATAAAGATGGGCATCCTATGAAGATGTGTTTCAACAGTTTTACTAATATGAATCTTTGGCATACTAGGTTAGGGCATCCTTCGGATATTGTGCTTCATATTTTAAAAGATACTTTGAATATTAAAACCATAAAGGAAACTCAACCTTATGAAATGTGTCATAAAGCTAAACAACATAGGGCTCCTTTTCCTCTAAGTGACCATGTCTCAACAAATGTTGGTGACCTTGTCCATTTAGACTTGTGGGGTCCTTACAAAGTTCTTAGTAAAGAAGGATTTAAGTATTTTTTAACTATTGTTGATGATTTTTCACGAGCTGTCTGGGTTTACTTGATTAAAACCAAAGATGAAGTTTTTGGGTGCATAGTAAAATATTATGATCTAATAAAAAATCAATTTGAGAAATCTATCAAGATTTTTCGTAGTGATTGTCACACCCGATCGACGGCGGAATCATCGGGGCGGACGAATGGGAGATGATTGCTCATAGCACATGGAACTAATTAAGTTGAAATAATATTAAATGTCATTATTCATTAAATATTACAAGACAAATAAGTAATTACAAAACAATCAAAATACAACCAATAACAAAAGACTTTCAATTTAAACTAGGTCCAAGTCCTATATGAGAATAAGAAAATCTTCAAGTAGAAAACCTGAAACATGTTAAAAATAAAGGGTCAACTATAAAGTTGGTGAGTTCCCATGGTTTAAACACACACATATATGTATATATATAAAAGGGTTACAAGCAGCAATTTATGTCCATGGTTACGAGTTAGCAAGCTTATAGAACACATACAGTTACAACCAAACCTCGACTTAATTACAAGTATATAAGATTGACTAAGTGTACTTGGTTCCCATGATGAACAAGCATACGTCATCAGGAGCCGGCAATACATCGGCTTTAGCACCAAATAGGCTTGTCAGGCCCAAAAATCTAAGACGTCACCAGACTAGCATAGTTAATGATTGTAAACATGACAATAACACAAATAAACATGACAAAAGGTAAAGATGAATTACATGTGAATTTACAAGTATCAAGATGTTTACAAGTGTAAGTTTATAAGGTTAACATGTTTCACCCCAAAATGTGTAAAATAAAGTAAAAAAAAGGGCATGGAGAACTCATATGGAAAACTCACAAGTATAGTGATGGTTGTAGAGTACATAAGAAAGCTTGGATGTCAAGAGTCAAATGTGATGTCCTAAATAATAAAAAACAATAACTTGAGGTTGAAATTCATTACAAGAAGTTAGGACGTTTAGAGAATGCTAAAAAGCGAAAGGTAGATTGAGAAAGAATTATTGCATCAATTTTATATTCTAGACATATTGTTTGGTATATGTTTGAACAGATTTTAAATATAGAAAACGGTTTCATAAAATTATAAAAATTTATATCTGACTAGTTCAAAGTCTCCCGAACAACTTTCATTCAGAAACAATTTTATGAAAAGACCTTTAAATAGGTCAAACAAGCAGCACAAGATAGAAGGTGCTTAAATACGCACTTATCTTGTGAAGGCTATTGTTGAGTCGTCCGATTGAGTTTGAAGACGTATAAACTGTCGTTGAAAAGGTAATTCAATGAAAATTAACATTGGAGTCTGAGTTTACCCAAATTTAGTTTGTTATGATCAAGTTATGGTCGGTTGAAGTAAGATAATATTCTGCCAAAATTGTAGTAAAGTACTTATGTGCACTTTTAAAATCATTAAAGCAAGAAACGGGTTAGACATTTTATTATGTCAATATATGGTATATTAGTCTTTATTTGAGTTATAAAAATATTCTAAGACTTTGGCATAGCCATCATTTAGAACAATAATCTTGTGGAATAACCGAATGCGGTGGCATAGCCGTCCATATGCAAACGAGATTCTTTGTTTATGTTAGTGTGTTGTTAGCTTAATTTAGGTATGTTAGTGATTATTATAAGATTAGTTATTATTAAAATGTTAATGATCAAACAATAATTATTAAAATAAAAAGAGATTTGGTAGAAGAAAGAATAATAGTAAAAACATAAAGTCATTAAAACAATTGGATGTTAGGATGATTAAAATGTATAATATAAAAGCAATAAAAGATTACCTTAGTATTAAAATTCTTGAAATCTCTTGTAAAATAAAATACTTCAAATTGATCATAACCAATGGATGAAAGAAAGATATAAGAGTGAGATTTTTAAAGAATGAGCAAATGAAAAATGAGGCCTAAGCCTTGTTTTTATACTTGAGATTAGGAGGAGGTTATGAATGGTGTTAATGGTGATTTATAAGTCTTTTAAAAGGGGTTATGATTGGAATTTGAAATAAATATAAAATTAAATAATTTAAATAAATAAAAGAATAATTATAATTTAAAGTTTAAATTCTTGAAGACTCTAATTTTAATAACTTTTTTTATAAAATATTTATAGACTTTATAAAACCAATTTGAATAATCAATCAAATTATTTATTTGTTATTCTTTATAACTTTTATAAAACTTGTCAACTTTATAATTTGATTATTTATTTTCTGTATTTAAAATTCATAATTACTAATAAAACTTTATAAGTTTATTAAAATTAATTTTATAACTTTATAAGATTTAATAAGTCTTTTCCATTTAGTTATTTGTTGTAATATGATTAATAAACTTTATAATTTTATGAAAAAGAATTATTTATCAATCAATAAGTTGATTACATATTTAATGTATTTGATCCGTTTATTAAGTAAATTAATAATGGTAGCTCAAAATGAGTTCGGGTTTGGGTTTTAACTTGGAAAAATGGCGGATGTTACAGTCTCCCATACTTTAAGAAATTTCGTCCCGAAATTTAATCACAAGGGGCTAATTTCAAGGAGACGAGAAGACTTGGATTTCATTTCACGTTCACAAGGGAACTCTTGGAGACGTTTAAATTCAACAAATTTAATTATGATATTTTGCTATGCTTAAGTTTGTTCAATTTCATGATTCATGTGTTTTTTGGCAAAGGGTACAAGATCATTAGTTTAGAATTTTAATTGATAAACTTTTA
>BJCM01206134.1:0-11492 GCA_018326385.1 Flaveria bidentis | reverse complement strand
ATGTATGTATGTATGTATGTATGTATGTATGTATGTATGTATGTATGTATGTATGTATGTATGTATGTATGTATGTATGTATGTATGTATGTATGTATGTATGTATGTATGTATGTATGTATGTATGTATGTATGTATGTATGTATGTGTGTGTGTGTGTGTATTCAAATATGTGTTTACTCACCGCTAATTCATTAGCTGACTCATTAATTTTTCACATGATTTTAGGAATGATGATTAATGGAATTCTTAATGCCCATTTAGAACTTGAACCTACTTTAATAAAAGGCTTTTGTTATATTTATTGGATTATTGTTTAATTGTAATGTATCATTTGATTAGTATTATTCAATAAAGATGAAATTAATATTATTACAACATATTACTATCATGTGCTATGAGCAATCGATTCACAATCGTCCGCCCCGATGATATCGCTTTCGTTCGGGTGTGACATATGATGTAACATCCCATATCGATTGGGAAGGGGAACGAAAGTCTCTTTATAAGGGGTTGGATATCTTCCGCTATCGAACGTGTTTTATACCCGTGATAGGAGTATTCTCCCCAAGTGGCGGACAATATCTGGTGCGGTTTCCTGCTTGTTACATAATCGATCTATGTAAACCTTGTTTCATTTTATTTTCTTAGATTCAATTTCGTTTTCTCAGTTTGGGTTGGTACGATTGTTTACAGTGATTGTGCGGTAGTGTTCGATGGTTTTTTGTATGTATGGGGTGTGTGCGGTAGTGTGTGATGCGTGTGCTTCATATATGCGTGTATATCTGCTCATGACGTATGTGTATGTATATATATTTTATGCGTGTGTGATGATTGTGTGTGTTTGTAAATCGTGTCTGTGTGGGTGTTCATGTGATCTAAATTATACATATAAAACACATCAATTGCATATCAATTATTCTAGAAACTCTTACTGAAAATGATGATTTGATACTTAAATCATTCATATTGTGTTTTTAGGCTTTGAAAAAACAATGATGAACAAAAGGATCTTAAATAAGAATAAAATAAAGAAAATCAAGTTTTGAAATTCAAGCATGGGGTTGTGCTTCATGAGGCACACCCTCATGCCCAGGCTGAAACACACCTCGTGCTTAAATCAACACACCCCCGTGTTTGTTGATCCGATAGGACAAAAATTATTGTTCCCCGACCCGAGGCACAGGGTCGTGCCCCACCATAAACACAGGGTCGTGCCCGAAAACATATGGGCATACGAGCCGACCAACTTTTACGTACATTGTACTAGCACGGAGCCGTGCTTAAACACTCCAAAAAACCTATAAATAGGACTTCATTTGTAACTTTGAGAGTAGCTTTTTAGGAGGTGAAGTGATGGTGTTTCCTCTCGGGAACCCAGCCTTTGGAGGTCCTTAGAAGGTTTTGGAGGTTCATCCAACACTTAGAAGAAGCTTGGGATTGTTTAACATCATCCATAATAAATCACCGGTTTGATTGTTCTAGTTTACCAATTATTTCATTACTATCTTTTATCTTTGTTGTTATGTTCAAGATCCTTAAGAGCTAAATTTCATATGTTATCCTAATTTAATAAAACTTACGTACTTTGTGATGAACTAATGGTTTAATCTATATTATGTTAATGTTATGATGGTCTTGGGAAAACTTTTGATGGGTAGTATCTACATTTGAACTAGAAGTTATAACTTTATGATTTGTAATTGTGATTGTCATACACGGTTGAAAAATGTATGATCAACTTTCATTCACGAAACAAGTCTTTATAATAAATCCATGGCTAATGAACCAGAAATGGTTATTAGAAATCATATCACCTTAACTTTCTGATCATTTGCGGGTTCCCTTTATTAGTCAGAGAAATCTACAGTAATTGTTACGGTTTTCTAAAATTAATGGTATGTTAGGAAGGAACCTGATCAACTCTCTTTTTAACATTAAGTTATGTTTTCAGAAATCGTATGTCGAAAAGGTCACAAAAGATTTACCTACATTACAAGGGCTTTGATCTAAACAGTAAACTAGCCTGAAGTGACCTTAGTCACTACGGAGCGGATAGACGAGAAATCATGCCAGCTCACCTTTATAAACATCAACATAATTACATTAATCAATATCTTTAAACACACCACCAATTCATCATAATTACAAAAGTGTAATCTAAATCAGGATAACAACATTATTTCACTGAAAGAATCACCAAAAGTCTTAACCTATCTTTATCTATTTTTATTTAGCGTTATTACGTTTAACTTATCATTTTCTAAAACATAAAACTGATAGTCAATTAAAAGGGTTGTTGAGTGGGCTTAGTGTGTCAACAGATTGATATTTGGTTCTTACTAACACTATATTACGATACGACATGTTCACTTGCTTTTTGTGTGTGTGGTTTAGTATTAGTAATAACTAATTAAAACTTAATATGTGCGAATAATCTGTATCAAAATATATATACTATCTGCACCCATTAGTGTGTTTGATGCATGGTGTGTGTGTGTCGTGTATTTTCTGTTGTGTGTATCGATAGTATGTGTAGGTGTTGTGAGGTGTGTAGTATGTGTGTGTAATATGTGTGTGCACTGTGTGCGTGATTGGTGTTGTATGTATGCGTGGGTGTTAGTATGTGAGTGTGGGAGTGTGTGTGTGTAAATCATGTGTGTTTTGTGTTTGTGTATGTGTGGTGTGTGTAGGTGTGAGTGTGGGTGTGTGTGTCGTGTTTGTATGTGTGTGGTGTTTGTATTGCGTGTGTGTGGTGTGTTTATGTTGTGTGTGGGGTGTCAATTGTGTGTGTGTGTGTTAGTGAGGGGTGTGTGTGTGTTCATGTGCTTGTTCATGTGTGTGTAAAAGTGTATGTTTCAGTGTGTGTTAAATATGTGTGTGTACAATGATATGGTGCGTGTTTGAGTGAGTGAGTTTGTGTCTTATATGTGTTTTAGTGTATGTGTATTAACAGTGTGTGTGCATGGTTGTACATATATTCGAGTGTGTGTTGGTGTGTGTCGTATGTGTGTTTATTGTATTTGATTAGTATGTGTGTGTCTGATGTTTTGTAGAGGTGTTTGGTTATATATTATTATGTGTGTTCAAATGATATATATATGTATATGTATCTACATAAATACATATACACATTTATCTATTTAAGTAACTAGTTTAAGTATATATTTACTTGTGTGTGCTTTGCGCGTGAAAACCGAAACGACCCATGACCGACCGGATGTATCAATGTGCATTAAACACATTTTAAGATTCAATTACCTTTAATTATATGTGTTTGATTATTCATTTACTCTCATATTTATAATCCTTTTGTTCACCTTATTTCCGGATCATTGCAAGGTGAGTTTTGCAACCTCATTTTCCTTAAAATTATTTGTAAAACCTAGGGGAAAAGTATGCTCGCCTTTTTTATGTTTTGAACTCATTTAATCTTTAGGAATGTTGTGTAAACTGTTTTGTAAGTTAATATCTGGTACATGCATGAGTTAATTGTGTGGTTATTTATTCACAATTATTTAACTTTGGTGTTAGAGCCGACGGACAGGTATTGACAGTACTATTGAGCTGATACCCTCACTCTTGTTTGTTAGTATACTAGTTGGGACTAACAATGGCCATTGAGTGACCCTATGGTGAATATGTTCCAATAAGATCTGTTTGTATGTCATAAGTTTAGTTGTGAGACTCATGTATACATGTGATATTGCTTGCTTATAACCGTATACACTTATGTCCTACAAACTATTACACACCATTAAATTTTATTTATTATTCAAACCTACGAACTCACCAACAATATGTTAATCTTTTAAGCATATTTTAACATCCGCCCATTTTCAAAACTATAAACCCAAACCCGAATTCACTTCGAACCATCATACGATGGAAAAAATTCATTATTAAAATTATTAAAATTATTTTAATTATTTTAATAAATCAAATGCACTAAATGTGCAATTTAACTAATATTAGGAATTTGTTTATTTAATTATTATTATCAAATCATTTAAACAATTTATTATAATTTTATGATTTGTAAAATATTTTTTTCATAAGATTGTAAAGTTGTATTTGTCGTCTATGTGTTTTAATTATTAAATTACAATAAATAATTAAATTAAAAGTCTTATTAAAATTCATAAAGTTTTATAAAGATTTTATAAGGAAATAAGTTGATTAAATTAATATTAAGGTTTTAATAAATTAAAAGTTCAAATTTGTAATTAGTCTTTTATCTAATTATTTTATTTAATCTTTATTTATTTTCAATTCCAATCATAAACCCATTTTAAAAGACTTGTAACTCACCATTAAAACCATTCATAACCTCCTCCTAACCTTAACTATAAAAACAAGCTTTAAGCCTCACGTTTCATTTGCTTATTCTCTAAAAATCCTACTAACAAATCTTTCTTTAATCCTTTGGTTTTGATTAATTTCAAGAAATTTTTTACAAGTAATTTCAAGAAGTTTATAATACTAAGGTAACCTTATATTGCATTTATATTATATATTTCTATATTGTTTCAATTATCTTAACATCCCATTGTTCTCATGACTGTATGTTCTTACTTTTATTATTTTTCTGCTAAATCTATTTTAATTTCAATCATTACCATTTGATCATTAACCTTCTAATATTCACTAACCTTATAACAATCAATAACATTCATAAATCAAGCTAACAACACACTAACGTAAATAAAGAATCATGTTTGCATATGGACGGCTATGCCGCCACATTCGATTATTCCACAAGATTATTTCTCTAAATGATGCCTATGCCAAAGTCTTGAAATACTTTTTATAACTCAAACGAAGTCTAATATACCATATATCGACATAATAAATTTATTCTAACTCGTTTTATGTTTTAATAATTTTAAAAGTGCACATAAATGCCTTACTACATATTTGGCAGAATATAGTCTAACTTCAACTAACAATAACTTTGTCATAACAAACTAAATTTGAGTAAACTCCGACTCCAATATTAATTTCATTAAATTACCTTCTTAAAAATAGCTTATAGGTCTTCAAACTCAATCGGACAACTCAACAATAGCCTTCATAAGATAAGTGCATATTTCAGCACCTTCTGTCTTGTGCTGCTGTTTTGATATATTTACAAATCTTTTTATAAAAATATTTCTGAATGAAAGCTGTTCAGGATACTCTGAACTAGTCAACTTTAAATTTTTATAATTTTATGAAATCGTTTGCTATTTTCAAAGCCTGTTCAAACACATACCAAACATTCTGTCCAGAATCTAAAATTGGTACCATAATCTTTTTTCAATCTACCTTTTGCTTTTTGGCATTCTGTAAACGTCCTAACTTCTTGTAATAAATTCATAACTCAAGTTATTGTTTCTTTTTATTATTTAGGACATCACCTTTGACTCTTGATCATCCAAGCTTTCTTATGTACTCTACAACCATTATTATACAATATGAGTTTTCCACCTCTTTTCATTTTTATTTCACACCTTTTAGGGCGAAACATGTTAACCGTATAAATGCACACTTGTAAAATAACTTAACACTTGTAATGCACGTGCAATTCATCTTATAAATTTAGTCATTGTTATTTGAGATAATGGTGAGCATTAGTCATCTTGTAAAAAACAATCATTAACTATTGCTAGCCTAGCGACGTCATAGATCTATAGGCTTGACAAGCCTATTTGGTGCTAAAGCCGAGGTTATTGCCGGATCCTGATGACATATTATTGTTCATCATGGGAACCAAGTATACTTAGCTAATCGCTATAACTTATTGTGGCCATCTTTGTCAAGGTTTGATTGTATCATTATGCTATCTATAATCTTGCATTAGTTCTTAACCTATGACTTGAATTGCCTCTTAAAAGTTGGTTTTATACGTATGTACAAATTTATGGGAACTCAACAACATCCTATGTTGACCGTATTTTTAACATGTTTCATGATGCTATTTGAGGACTTATTTATGCTCATATAGGACTTGGACCTAGATTAATAAAAGACTTTATTATATTGTTTGAATCTTTATTGTATTGTAATGATTTATTTGTTTAGTATTATTCAATGAAAATGACATTTAATATTATATTAATTTATTTAATTCCATGAGCTATGAACTATCGATTCATATTCATCCGATCCGATGATTCCCCCGTCAGTCGAGGTGACAGATATATTTTAGATAACAATTATCAAGAATAGCTAGAGACGATGCCTTAGTGGTGACCTATTAGAATACATTTTAGACGTGCTTTGGCGTATCAAACCATTGTGTTTTACTTTAAATTAATACGGTTGGACATGTTCATGTTTACTTAATCTAAGGTTATGGGATTTAGAATTATTATACTTGTTTGACTATGTTTGTTGTGGAATTGACTAACTATTGCACAAGTTTTCGTTTGTGTCGAGTGACATCATGACACGTTGGTTTTTCATCATTTTATGCATCTTTATTAACTATCAATGTACTATGACGATCCCGTCCGTTACATACTCGTGTTTCTGTTATAAGCGGGATTGTGACAATGGGTAATATACTTGTTAGTGAACAAAAACTAAGCATGAAATACATTTGTTTCATGTTTCAAATCATGATTTAAGTGTAGTTTTAGATTATTTAACTTTTGCAACATAAGTGTAAATACAAAACCTTATTTTGATCTAGTTTACCTGATGATTCTAGATTCGACTTCCAGGCTATTATGGGAAAATATTAATGAGTGTTATAACATATAATAGGTTTATTTTAGTTGTTTCAAGATCATACCAGGTGATAGAAGTAAATGTAAGAAAAAATGAGCAGTAGAGTTCCAAAACCACGTTTACTTGTTCTCCTCTTCTCTTAATCACAGCAGTAGCAACAAAGGGCTTCTTGGGCAGTTTTAGAATATGTTGGGATGGAGTTTAGTGTGAGAATGCAAATGGTAGTATGGAAATTATATAGGAAAATTTAGGAAAGGGTTTTATCATTAGATGCTTTGGCACCTTTGAACAAGAAGATAGGTGATGGTCAAGACCTTTTTTGGGTAGTTAGAGTTGCAGCTCTTAAACCAAGGGAAGCAGCAGATTAGTCCCTCTTTTGTACTTACTTTCAGCTATCTTTGACCAGGGTTTGAGCACATAACGTTAAGGTTTTTCAAACCACAAGTTAAGAGCTTAGTTTCTTTGGTAATTAGCATTGTAAATAAAGAGTTTTAATGTAGTTTTGGGGGTGTTTCAGCAGCAAATAATCGAGTTCTAGGCAGCAACATCACATCTTCTTTATGTACTTAGGTTCAATATTATTTGACTAGTATTGAATAGTTGATGGTCAAAGTTCATCCAAGTATTAGTTTAAGTTTAGTTGAAGGGTAATTAGGGTGTAACCAAGGGGTTAAAAAGAGGTCTTTCAGGCTGGTCTAGCAATCCCCGTCGAGTAGCCTTTGAGCATCCACATTAGTCTACGTTATTTCTTTATTTTGCCATTCGGTATTGGTGAAAATATTAATGCAAGGTTTGATTATTTTCTTTACGTAACTTAATAGTTAAACTCGATATTTCTTAGTTATTTTAAATCTTTAACCTGTGGTTTAATGATGGTTATCGTTGATTTAAGTTGGATTACAAGTGTGCGGTTAAATAAGAAGCAAGTCCTATATTAAGTTAATTATGAATGTTATGGATTTAGTATATGTATTTAGGATTTGCAAAATGATGAGTGAGAATTTTGGGTTACTAGAACCGTCTCGCTTATATATACTCATTAAATTTAGGCTTTGTTTTTGAAATATTAATAGGTGTCATGGTGCATTAAACTTTGTATGTTGACGTGTTAAGAAGTATATTTGTAAGTTCAATCTAGTAAAATTCAAGATGATGGTTTAACATGCCAATGTTCATTGACAATTGGTTATGCAAATAATTCACTGAGAATTAACATATGATGTTGCCCTATATTATCACCTAATAATATTGAAGCATGATCTTTCCAAATAAGCAATTTCACACTTAATAAAGTTCTCAATTAAGTCTAATGCATAGTATCTAAGGCCTTGAAAAGCGTTTGACCTGAGTTAGGGTTTTAAGCTTTATGCACCAGCTATAAAGTTACCTAAAAATTCACTAATGTTAGACAATGGCACATCACCGCTAGCGACCACCAACACCGAAAAATCATGCATTAAAAAATATAAAGACAAAAAATAAAACCGAACGAGAAGTAGAAGTAAAAACGTTAAACCACGCAAGTGAAACATAAAACATATAAAACATAAATAAATCAATCTAGGATCAACGTATTGCGACAAGGCCATTAAACGGGAGGAAAAAATGCATAAAATGTTAAACTGCACACGCATGCTACAACGTGTTAACTTACAAAATTTAGACCGAAACTTAAAACTAATAATTTGTAAATTCTAAAAGTATAAGGGACTACACTTGAAAAAAATATTGGGAGTAAATTATAAAATATGTAAAAGTATTAGGTCAAAATAAAAAAAAAGTTAAAGACAAATAAAATAACAAAAGTAAGTACAACCCATTAAGTATATGTTACAACCTATTATGCATAACAAAGTTGGTAAGATACATAATGACGTTACACATAGGATTCAAGCAAGATGGTGCAGATGGAGGGCAATATCAGGGGTACTATGTGACAAGAATTTTCCAACGAGATTAAAGATATTGTAAGGGTCTCAACAACTTTAATTGACGTCGGCATATGCCTCCTTTTAACATGCCCAAACCAGAGGAACCTTCCTTCTTTTGTCTTATATGTTATACTAGCTATTTTTAACCTATTTATAAGCACATCATTTCTTATTTGATCTAACCTTGTGTGGCTATACATCCACCTTAGCATCCTCATATATGCTACCTCCATCTTGTGTGTGTTTGTTTTCTTGATAGCACCGCAGTCAGTTCCATATAGCATAGCTGGTCGTATGAATACTTTATAAT
This sequence comes from Flaveria bidentis, assembly GCA_018326385.1. Taxonomy (NCBI): domain Eukaryota; kingdom Viridiplantae; phylum Streptophyta; class Magnoliopsida; order Asterales; family Asteraceae; genus Flaveria; species Flaveria bidentis. The sequence continues at coordinate 2,537 of BJCM01206134.1, read as the reverse complement.
ATTTTCCTATATACATGCAATCATCCATCCGAGAACACTTGATCTCACTCGCGCCTACATTTTTGTCGCGGTTATTGATTCGTTTTCCATTCGGTTCATTAAATCTAGCATTCAATTGTTGTACTTTCGGTGTTTCAAATATTTAATTATTAACCACCAAGGTATATTATATCTTATCAGTAGGTTAATAATAACCAAATCCTGTCGGGTTTACTTTTAGTATTTTTATATTATCCCGCTGCAATATATATATATATATATTAATCTTATTAGTAATTATTAATATTGTTTTAAAGAAATGAATTTAAGCAAAATAGCAGTGAACTCAACAGATTATTCTATATACATGGTCATTTCATATTCATTTTTAAAATCTACGAGTTAGAGTGAATCAGAGTTAAATCATTTTGTTACGGTGAGGTGAGTTGAAAAAAGAGAGAGTGATGTTATATATACATAGAGTTGAGACATATATTTATACTATATATAAAGCATATTGATAGGTATTTTAAAATATAAAATTAAAAAAAATTATTTTATTTAATACATAAGATACAACCAATTATGAGGGTAATATAGTATTTTTAACATTATTTACAGATTACCCCTTACAGTTAATTACATAATAACCTTATACTTACTAACACTTATATAAAATTTTACATTATCTATCCATAAACCAAAAAAACTTAATTTGTTTTAAGATTTCAGCTATTTATTTTAATTTATCATGTTTAAAAACTTTTTGATACTAAAATTGTAACTTGGGTTTATCTTTAAACGTTTTGGTATAAACTTTTTGCTAAACCGATTTGTATTTGGTAAAGTACAATAAGTTAATGCGTAAATATACAAGTAGTCATTTAAACTTATTTATTCGGTGTTTTAAAATTTAGCTTTCAAAAAACATAATAGGATTTTGTAAAAATAATACAAGAATAACAAAATATTAAAAACACGTGTCGAATTTAAAATGTCACCCGCCACAATGCGCGGGCACCCTTCTAGCTGTAAACAATAGTCGAACTCGAAATAGAATTAAATTAGTGTCTATGTTTATTTTTAAAAAAAATATTACAAGTGTTATTTTAAAATCATAAATTTAGTGATGTTTATATTTTATAACTATATAATTATAAAACTAAAAAATTTGCAACGTGCCACCAACCTCCTGCACATTTATTTTTAATTTATCTCTTATCTTTGTAAGCTTTCAAACTTAAGCTCATAATTTTGTATATTATCTTATATTATCTTTTCTTTATCTCCAACATAAACTTCATCTTTGGTTATTTAAGTTGATCATGTTTGTTCCTTCGTATTTAATCACTTACACAAATTATTCTTAATTTTATTAATTTATTTTTAGAAATATTATTGCTTGCTCTTTAAAATAATAAAATGTATTTACAATATCTTTGTTAAGCTTCTAAATAGAAAAGTTGGTTCTATTATAATTTTCATGGAATTTTATTCTTACTTTTTAAAAACTTTCATATCATTGGTATTTCAACTTTCAAACTTGACCTCATAATTTTATAAACATTTTTACATCATTTTTACAATTTGTAATCTTTCAACTAACAAAGCATATACATAAAGGTTATCTAGTGTAATTATCAAAGATAAATGATTAAAATTAAAATTAGTTACAAAGATGTCGGGACACGCCCCTTTGTAAGGTGTTAGCCCAACGGTGTGTGGGTTCGCTACCCCAAAAGGATGCACATCAGGGTCTTTCTTTGTGATTGACCATTTGTATGGAACCATCGTTGCTTGCCTTCGGTACTGTGGCCATGAGGTGTTGTGCCCCGTAATGGAATGTCTATGATAGGCTTCGGCCTAGTACCAACGGACGGAAGGGCATAACACATGACAATGGTACGCCTGAACTTTATCTTAGGTACTGTGGCCATGAGGTTCCGTGCACCGTAATGGAAGGTCTATGATAGGCTTCGGCCCAGTACCAGGTGACTGAAGGGTAAAGTTCATGGTTTGATGGAAAGAAAAAATGTAATGATGAACGAATGAACGATGAAGATAATAATGATATTATCTATGTGTACGTATGATGTATGATCACATGAAAGTAAAGAACGGTTTTAACGAAAGAAAAAAGTATGTTTTATTATAAAACTAAAACTCACTCAGCAACGCTGACTTTTATGTGTTTCCAGTTGGTAGGTAATGGTTGCTGAGTATGGCACGGGTTGGCTACTCAGCTCTTTTGGATGGCATCCATTTGTATAATGCTTTTGTGATGTAATGCACATGTATTTTGTAACTGGTTAATGATGTATTATTTTGCAAAAGCCTTTTGTTGGGGATCGACGATCTGGTTTGATCAATTAGGTTATAATATGCAGCGGAATCGTACAAAAATTAGACGAAATTTAAGCAAGAATACTAAGAATATTCAATCAAACAGTGACGGCTATAAAGAGTGAGTTTTCTGCAAAAGATACTGTATCAATTTACTCGCAAGCTTCGGCGGCTACAAATTAGGTCAAACATTCCTTTTATAGAGGAATGTGACG